>CAJQZN010027675.1:0-14210 GCA_907164685.1 Colias eurytheme | reverse complement strand
TCCGGAGTCCGGACTAGCGCTTTTTGAATGCAAACATGTGGAGTATTTTATATTTACACTCTAAATAAATGTTGGATTGAAACAAATGGAAGGTCTTGCGGCTTGTAGTATGATAATTGATAAACTCAATAATCAAAATTAATAAATTAAGATGTTGAAGCTCTAGCAAACATTCTTCATGTCAATTGTCATACAGGTTTTATTAGTTTTTAAACTGATTCATCCAATTAAAGCTTGGACGAGCGGTTGTATGTACTCAAATATAAAAAGTTAATACTTTTAAAATAGCTAAATAACGCTAAATTCATGAACCTTCTGATTAATTAAATAGCTACCCAATCATTATTACTTCTTCCCTCGTTATTATAATTACAGTTGACAACAATACGTATATACCTTTTAATCAGAGATCCCACAGCTTTCATTCCCTTCGAAACAAATCCGGCCAATTAAGAACTTTGTCTTTGATTTATTAACAAGCAATGTGCTGTGATTTCAAACGAGGGCTGTAAGATGTGACCAAAAATGTGCTAAAATATTGTCGCTTTTTTGTATATTCATGTAAAGTTAATCATATCAAATCATAATATCAGAGGACACTTAAAATTGTTTTGATAAGTGGTAATTACTACTATACTACTTATATTAGTAGTAAAATATAAAAAAACGATTATTGTAAATTAGAGCAAGAAATAAGTATACAATTAAAACCCGAACCACGAAATCCACGCTGCAGTAAACATAAAAATTTACTCTCTAGAGGGATTTTGGAGTGTGACGCGACATAGCCTTTAAATGCCGAACGAATTTTAATGTAAGAAATAAAATGTACGTAAATAAATGGATATAATTCCAAGTACATAAAATGCACGTATTTTAACACGATTTAAGAATAGTACAGTTTATAATTCTGTAAGATAAGTTCAGAATAATATATCAAACATAATGGAGTACTACATACGTAATTATAACATTAATCAACATATTCACGCATCCTATAATTGTGTTATTATAATGCCCTGTAAAATAAATAATATAAATTACATAAAATTCTAATATCAATTTTAATAAATTAAATAAATATTATCACTGTACCAGATACACATTAGAATATAATATGCAGACTAAAATAATAGCCCCTTTTGGTTTCAGTACCAACTCGGGTAAAGAGTGAAATCTGCAAGTATAAAATGAGCCGTAGGTATAATAAGTAGAAATGTGTAGTTCCCCACTGATGATAATGAATTTAGCCGGCTGAAAATGACAAGTACAAATTTAATAGTCGACTCGTAGTGGAAAAGCTTACGTACTAATAAAAAATACCACTTACAATCTTCAACTACAAGATAATAATATCATTTAACTGATCGTGCAAAGCTTGCAGTAGCTACTGCGGTAGATCAGTACAAACTATTTAGTTTTATTATATTCTCTTATATATAAAATTCTCGTGTCACAATGTTAGTCTGCATACCTACTCCTCCGAAACGGGTGGACCGATTCTCATGAAATTTTCTGTGCATATCGGGTAAGTCTGAGAATCGGCCAACATCTATTTTTCATATGTACCACGGGCGAAGCCGGGGCGGACCGCTAGTATTTGTATAAATATAAAAATTACATAATGTAGGAAAGGGTTAATTGGCATGTTGTTATTCAAATTCTAATAATGAAATTAGAGCTAAATTGTAGATTGTAATTTTTTGTAACAAGATGTCAAACAGTGGATAATTACAATTTTCACACCTCGAGCTCGATTCACCAGGAAATGTAGCGAGTATTTATTTTGCGAAAATCAATATTTAATCTTAGAATTTATGTAATTTGAGAATATTTAAATAGCTTTATTACACGCTAAATAGAGGACCTCATATTTATATACCTTAATTTTTTCCAATAATGCTTAGATAAAGGTATATTATATGAATTCCGGCGGGAATTATCCAAAAGATTAGAAGAAACATTCGGTAAGCTTCGTTGATTAATTGTTTCTATTATTCGTGATCTTGTTAACACATTCTCAGGAAACAACTGAGGGAAATTATTTGATTACGTTTCCTATTCCTTTATATTACATACTTACGATAAAATACATTCGAAGTTATTTTAATCGGAATTCAAAGACACTAAATAGTTTAATAATAAACTTCATGCATTATGCAAAGGGCTGTATTTTAAAGAACATTTTCAGAGAGTGTGATTTAATTAGTTGATATATTCATTAACATGTTTTTAGTATTTAAAGATTATAGAAGATACCAATTGTTTTCGTGTTAAAAACTTACATTATGCCCCGATCTATAAAAAGAGTCATAAAATGCTAGTTAATGCATAAAATTATTTTCACATTTTCTTAATACACTGCATAATATTAAATAGTAAGCACGAACACGGTAGTGCCAATATAGATAAAAACCGCTTAAAAACGAATTCATATTTAGTACATAATATTTATGACGTCACACACTCCGTTCATAAAATCCTTGAAATAAATCATAATATTTGTCAATCGATATAATATTATTTGGCTAAATTCTGCTCATGTAGTTAATAATAAGAAAGGTAAATTTTGACAAATTTTCCACCTATCAATGCAAATTCCTAGAAAATATTTGAAGTCAATAATACTTAGAATGAGTCTGACGAATTTTTTCTATAATGTGCTAGTTATTACAAGACATTATTACATATTCAACTCCTTGTCTGGCATTTATTTTACTGGACTATATTTTTAGAGAAAATAAGGCTATTTTATCCTTAGATATTAATTTGATTCAGCAGAATGGTCGAAAAGTACCTAGGTTCTAAGAAATCAAATATACCCAAAATTCTCTGAAGTATTGACTATTTAATAAGAGTTTTGGATTTATATTGTAGGTACCTAGAAAAGGTATAACTCATATGGGATACATGGCAAATATTATGTTACCACCCTAATTCTCATGAAGATATAAGGGTATCTTTGTCATGGTGATTAGGTACCCAGCTCCTGAAAAAATATTTTCTTTTCATTTGTCCGTTGATAAAGAATATTATATATTAAATTTACTCTATATATGGGATGTAATTACATATCTTCATATAAGCTTCTTACGTATATAAAATAATAAAATGAATATTACTCCTTCGCTACAATAAAAATGTTTAATAATATTAAAGCTAGTAAATATTTACTAGCTACGTCCCGCGGTTTCACATAGATCGACAGACAGTCAGACAAAAATTGTAAAAATTACTATTGGTATGTACCCTGAATACATACATATCTTAGGACTTAGAGTATCCATATTATGCATTTAGTTAAAAGCGACAGACACTCCAATATTATTATTTGTGTAGGTATTATATATAAAGAAAAATCGTGTTTTAGTTTTTTTATATATTATTTTTTTTATTGTTTAATATATCTCCATTATAAATCCGTAGCATGATATATTAGAAATAGAAATATTTTAGTGCTCTTACAAATGATGGATAAGGACATTAGACTGTCGGATCACGCATCGATCACAATTTGAGAATATTGTCGGAATCCTCGCGTATACTAAATATTGAATTTGTATGCTAAGTTAATATGCACATTAATCTATACTAATATTATAAAGCTGAAGAGTTTGTTTGTTTGAACGCGCTAATCTCGGGAACTACTGGTCCGATTTGAAAAATTCTTTCGGTGTTAGATAGCCCATTTATCGAGGAAGGTTATAGGCTATATATCATCACGCTACGACCAACAGGGGTGGAGCCACGGGGGTGAAACCGCGCGGAGCAGCTAGTAGAATATAACCAGTAACCTAGGCTAGGGAAACATTGGTTTGTATAAATTGTTTTAGTAGCCTTTTTATATTTATATACTTTTACATGAATATAAATTGTATATTGTAATAAATTGTAATTGTAATTGTATGTATTGTATGTATAAATACATAAAAATTCAATTCATTATTTTATTTAGGGCCCATTTTTAAATGCTTGGATAAAACTTATCCCTCCAATAAAATATTACACGATCATATTAAAATGTCACGTAAACTGTCAAATACGGGCAATTAGAATACGTTTTTTAAAATGGTAGTTTTATACATTATTCGACGAATAAGTTTTATCCAAGCATTGAAAAATCGGCCCTTAAATTGTCAATTTGTTATTAGGTAGATTAGTATATAAAAGATTTTCAATATTACATAGCTCGATACACTTTCAGTATTTACCTACATTCTAGTGTTGTTAAATTAATAAATACTTCAATAATTAGATATCTCTATATACGTACATAAAATTAAAAAATATTTTAATTACAATTAAAAGTAACAATTGGCACACGATGATATAATGGAAAAACGTTATCTGTTCGGAAAATGTAGGGACTCTAGCTACAAATCCATACTAATATTATAAATGCGAAAGTAACTCTGTCTGTCTGTCTGTTACTCAATCACGCCTAAACTACTGAACCAATTTGCATGAAATTTGGTATGGAGATATTTTGATATCCGAGAAAGGACATAGGCTACCTTTTATTGCGAAATATGTACCACGGGCGAAGCCGGGGCGGACCTCTAGTTTACAATATAAGAAATTATTTTTGTTCCAACAGTTGAGCAACCTCAAACCAACATCTCACTCAACAGTGAGATGTTGGTTTATCAGAAAATAACGATAATCATATGTCTTTGTGTCGGATAAATATTTTTTCATTTCATAGAAGAAATTAAGCGGATATTGAATGTTACTTCAAAGAAAAATATTCCTTTGATTTCCATGTGTTCATTTTTTTTCCTTTTTGTTTTTGTTTTAAACATAATAGATTTCTATGAATATAACGAAAATAATTTATTGTAATTACATAGTTATTGTTGTACATAAAACTACTATTATAATTTTCCATCATATTTTATTGGTTCGTCATAATATTATAGCTGTAAAAGAAACAAACCCAAAAAATATCTAAAAATCTTATCAAATATACAATTAATCATAATACCTATACCTACATCAAAAAATATCATGTCATCACATTTGCAGAAAATCCAACCACTAAAATCTGTCGAAAATTACTCTCATTCACAGTAGTAATTCCACCCATTACAAAAGCTACAAGAAAAAATAAAGGCACATATAACAATTTGTCCATGCAAACAGTTTAATTATATCACGTGGATCAATTAGACCCGACTGATATACAAAGCTGAATTAAGGCTGGGTCGCTAATTCCAGACCCACAGCCCATGTAAATTAAAACGGCGTTTTGAATTTTAATAATGAGCTTGCTAAGCTTTAACAGTTATTTTTGGGAATTGAAAATGTCACTGACGATCTGAACCTTTGAATATTTGTATGTACAGGTATGTAATATGTATGAACTATACAGGATTTCGGTCTACTTTTGATGTATGGGAAAATTGGCCGCCTGTTTCAATTTTTATTAAAATTATAATTTTATTTTAATTTAATATATGTATTTAAATTTATTTACATTGAATATTAACCGTACACACTAAAATCAATAAAAAAATATATTCGATCTAATAATCGATATCGAGGTGCATATAAAATTTAAAATTCTTCTTTCAGTCTATAGTAGGTACCTGTAACACCTATACCTAACATGATAAGACATAAAGTATGATATTCTAAGGATAAAATATTACGGAATTAATATTTCTACATCGGTGGAAAAACCACATAGGAAAACCCATACAAGTATTACTTCACTAGTTTTTCAACAATGAAAATTGAAAGCACGAAACAAACACATCTTTAAGAGCCGATTTTTCAATGATTGGATAAAACTTATCCGTCCAATAAAGTATTACACGATAATATTAAAATGACACGTAAACTGTCAAATACGGGCAATTAGAATACGTTTATGAAATGGTAGTTTTATACTTTATTCGACGAATAAGTTTTAACCAAGGATTGAAAAATCAGCCCTAAGTAACATTTTTATTTACTCATTAAAATTATACAATTCTATACAACACATAATTGTCAAAGTTCCATATATTAAAGGTTATAACCATAGAAATCTAAATAACAAGACACTAGAAGTCGTAAGCGCGCGTGACATTGTCGCCGCTCAGGTGGTTACCATTCCACAAGTCTGTTCGTCGCTTGGTGGTCGCTTGTTCAGTTGTTTCTGACACGTGCGTGAGTAAACATGGTGTGTTACAGCATTTCCCAGTGCGGAAATTCTTCCATAAATTGTAATTATACTAATAAAGGAATAACGTTTCACCGGCAAGTATTTTTGTTTATAAATATTGCCGTTTTTCCTTAAAATTAAACAATATTTACAAACAATACGAATGACACAGTCAACCGTTCCTCTCATCACGTTTAGCTATACATTGCCTTTTACTATTGTCAACATCTGACAGGTCGGTTGTTATAACTGCCAGATGTTATCAAATGACAATTACAAGAAGCAATGTACTGCATTGTTAACGATAAAGAGTAAATAGTCGCAAGCTAGTGATGTGATGTGTTAAAATTTTACGATGTTTTTTTGCGTAATATGACGACTGATGGAATAATTGGATTATATTTTAATTTGAATTCTATTTTATTTTTATAACTGATATATAACTTTTTAAACTAAGTACATCGATACAATCATTTTCGGACAATTTTACTGTCGATACAGAATCACATTAATTAAATATACAATAATGCCATAATGTAAAGGACATTCTTCGCTTAGGTTGACAAAACTATTTTATGTTAAATATATTCTTTGTAGATTTCCACAACGCCGTCCAAGGACGTATGGATATCCGCGACTGGGAAAAGAAATTGGTTCCCTACAGGCTATAGTAGGATATGTTCAAAACATTTCAAAGAAGATAATTTCAATGTCACAACAAAAAGACGTACATTAAGTAATTGTTATAACTCTTATAATTTTTGGTGGTCTGGCGCGGTTCTGCATCAGGTGTTCGTGATTTTCAAATTTAAACTCTCAGTTTCTAAACCCCCTCCATTTTTTTAAATATATAATGTACAGACACTGTTTTATTATTTGTATATATAGATAAATAAATATTTAAGTACATAACATGTTTTTATTTCTTATACCTATATGTACAGTCTGCCGTGGGCCCACGAGATGAGCCTACCACTGTATTAAAATCAACAACTATATATTTCTTATTTGTTAACTATCACTTAACTATCGATAACAAGGCTGATGAAGTCTTACATCACTAAAGCGTTGAATGAACGTTAATGAAATTTCAACCTTATTTCTATGCATTGAGGTTAAAAGTTATATCTATCAAAAATTAACGCCCTCTGTTGTCGAGTAGCCGAACTTTTTCGTATTTGAAGTTTCTAAGCAAAAGGAAACAAAACATCTTACGTACCTAGGGATGTTATACTAAAATAAACCGTAAAGTCGTGAGTTAGGGTACATATTAAAATGCGAAATTTATTATTTATGTTAGTTTTCATTAAAATGAAGCTGTCCAATAAAAGGCATAGTTTACTTGTGTGAACTGTCTAGATATCGTTTTAAATGTGTGGATTTTGGCGACAGTGGTTTTCATACTAATTATGACATCATAGCACTTCTATGTGTCTTGTTATTTAGATTTCTATGGTTATAACTTACCTCTATAAAACAGTACACTGTGGTCAATGAAAAAGTTATTTAAAATTCAACTCGTGAAGCGAAAGGTTGTATGACCTTTGCAAATAAAAGCTTTAATTAGAGAATGAATTTACACTTTCAACTTTAAAACAGATCTAAAATGTCAGTTAATTAGCTGATATTAATATTGTAGAGCAGTATAAAACTTTTTCCATTAAATAATATTGTATCATAGAATTCATAGAAAAGATTCAGAATAAAATATACCTATACTATTTGAATTAAGTAAATACTCCAATTAAATTAGATACCCTTATTTACATCTATACCAATGTATACGTGTTGAATAAATCAATCATTATATTATATAACCAATTTTGGAAGACTTTGTTAATATCAAAAAACTACTTACGCTTAGCTGTTTGGGCTGATTAAAATACTGTAACTATTTACCTGAAAAGATGAAAACAAATTACGATTAATTCTTATCGAATAAATCTTACGGTGTCGAAGAACATACTAATAATTGTATGATTATTAATAAATTGTTCCTATAAATAATTAATTAATGGATGCATTAAACTGCGCATACCATGCATAATATTATTATCTAAATTTAGAAAAATAATTTTAATAAATATTAACTGAACCTTTTTTTAAATCCAAAAAACTCTACATTTTTGACCATCAATTAAATACATATATAAACATTATTTAACCATAATTTGTCGAAGCATCATCTAGCGGACTTACCACTCACCTATAGTATAAGTGGCGCCATCTATCTGAAAAGTGGCGCTCTTGCACTTCTTGAAGATTTTCCCGCTCACAATCTGCCGTGTGGCGCTGCCATGCGTCGACGGTTTTGACGCGATCTCCCGCCTGAACGTGGCGCTAGTGTCGAATCTATTCCTCAACTCCTCGAACGACAAATCCCTCGACAGATCGGGCGACTGATCCGTCGACAGATCTGGCGACTGATCCGGGTTTTGCACTTGCCCGCACACACGCCCTAGCTCGTCCGAGTCAACCGCTTTTTTGTCCATTTTGATCACTTTATTATAGTTACATTACACTCGTACTGTCAAACATTTTAACACTAAACACTAAACTGTAAACGTTTTGTGGTGAACAGAATATACTAAATAAATTGTAGAGCTTTTAATGGAGGATTAAATATTATTTAAAGTCTACTAAAGATTATACAAATGCTAAGTACATGAGATAATGTAAATAATAAACAGAGTATATTTTAAACTACATATTTCAGTTTACATCACAATTGCCTTCCACTCAAACGCTCGGATTAATTGGACTCCGTAGACTGATTCGTTTTATTAGATCTATTCACCTTGATACTCTTATAATAGGTATACTATACTATATTCATACTATATTCTTATTAATTGTTTATCTATTCATTTACTTCATTACTATTTTTAATGTTGTATTTCTTTTTCTTAGACTTTTCTTTAGTTACATTTTATTTGTTTGTTCGAAGTGTTTTCTTTGTATCAATGCTAAGTAGGTATATTAGTTGTGAATATCAAAAAAAAATTTTTATGAGTTAATTTTGAATGTTATATTATAATATAGAAACAAGTAGGTTATGTATAAAACACATAAGCAAGTAGGTACTTAATATCAGCAGTTTCCGTCAACATCTCTGTCCATCTTTTATTTATTACCCTAACCCGTCAAAAGCAGACATCGGATTTTAAAACAGTTTACACCATCATGCTGATAATTTCCGGAAGGTTTCTATGCTGTAATTAAAATGTCATATAAATAACTAGCTGTAGCTTGCCACGCTTCACTGCCTCTACTTCAGCGTGAATTATGAAAAACAACATTTTAAGCTTTTTTAATATCACGTCCGATTTTGTACTAAATTATAGAAGGGGTTTTTGAATCGTACTTACAACTTTATAAGCATAAATAAAAATAAAATTTCAAGATAAATATCGATTCTGATTTTGAACTCAATTATAGACGGAGAAGTTTTTGAATCATTCTAAAAACTTATTAAGCAGTTGCCTGAAATAATTAATAAAGTAGTGACAAAACAATGAGGAACTTGACTTACGTAAGCTACTAGCACCGAAACCGGGTCGTACACAAATTCATATCCATAATATACGAAATATTCCCTAAAGAGTTCCAGTTCGGGCCTTGAAATATTAACCAAGTGATTTTCTAAAATTAACCGCTCGAAATCATTTCTGGCGTACAGTTTGTTTTCATTAGTATTATGTAAACATAGCCTTGGACTGGACATCAATGGGGATTCTCTGTGAAATTTATAGGTAGTTTATTTACAATATCCGACTCTATTTGATAACCAGATAGGAAAAATATAACGGCTTTAGAAATCACATTGTAAAACCGTTATAAATTGAGTTATTAACGTGAAGTTAACTATGTCGTGGGTGAGAAAAATTAATGAGGGATAATAATATAGGAATTTTGTACCGCCATGTGTCTTTTTATTTTTATAGGGACATGGTAAATAAATAACATGAACATCGCGTTTTAAATTATTTATGTTTGACAAGCTAGCTATCCCTCCCTTGCTTCGCTCGCGTGATGTTATGTTGCGACAAACGTTATCTATGCCTATATAGGGGCACGCAAATGGTTTTGTTTTTGAACTGAAACCAAATAGGTGGTGTTTAAAACAAACAACTTCACCTCTAATTAAACGTACCTATTGATTCACAAAAAATCAACATTGTTATGTCTTATGCGCACTGTTGATCGATATAAGTATATACTAAAATTGTTCAGTCAGCAAAATCTAGAGCTTATTTGAAAACGATTATCTCAACATAAGACTTGGAATAGGACATCTATCCAAACAGGGGATACGTTTAACAAATAGGTAAAAAAGTAAAATATATGATGGAATTTTTACACGACTTTCGTATACTGAAGCCGCATTGAAAATAGTTTAATAAATGGAAGCACTTCAATACATCACGCACCATTCTTCTGAGCGTATTTAATTGTATTGCATACAATGGAGCTGCATCCATTGTGTGGAAAATTGAACAATTTGTACTAAAACTCACGAACAGTGAAATTGCATACTTTGAAATGGTGTAATATTGGAAATATCTTTCTTTATATCGTGTAGGTATGTTTAAACCGTTGTGTAGTTATTTTAGTATTATATTTGGTATGGGGAAATTCTGTGATCTAGTAAGATGGGTCATCAAATTTCAAATATTATTTAGGTTCTTCCCTAGTAAATAACATGTCAATAAATTAATGCTTAGAAATGAACCAATCGTAAAGTTCACTTCAAAGTAAAACACAAATATTTTTATAAATAAGGTAAAAAAATGAATAGCGTAAAGTGTAAAAACTATTTACCCTGAAAAGAAATACCTTTTCACCGTTTATTGTAAAAGTTAATCTATATTAAAAATCATATCGAACTATGAAATATTCAGTTATTTTCAAGATTTTATGATTTGCATGTCCATGTCCATGACATTATTGCATGTCCACGAACACTTCAGCATACTTTGTTAACATTCATTGTCCAATAAACTTTATTAGTTCAACACTAATTTAACTTCAATATTGCTCAACCATAAACAGGTTTGCAATACCATAATTGAAGTCTGTAATTAGGGACAGGCTTGTAGCGTGTGAAGGCGCTTTTACGACGTCTTACCTCAAGACAGGGGCCATTATTCTGTATTAGGTTTGCTGTAATAGGCTATAACTCCAGCATGATATACTATAGTGTAGTCTTATGTTAGATTCATACAAACTATTGAATGAAAGATAACTCTTTCGATAAGAACGAAGGAGAGAAGAAGGAAGAATTTTGTATAAAAATATATTGCGATTCAATAATAGATACATAAAAATAAGTAGGATTGTTTCTGTCTGTCTGTGTCTTTAATATAGCTACGTATACTAAAGTAGGAACTTATTATTTCTCTCTTTTCTAGGGCGCTTAAGAAATGACTGAATTAATTTCACCTGATAATGAATTATGTAACAAGACGTGCCTGTAAATAATAATTTCGTCATCACGTTCCAAATTCATTTTCTAGAACCATATAAGTCCCTAATAATAAATGATCTTTCTTTCTTAAGCATAGAGAACTTAAATCTAATGGTAATTCTCTCTTTCTACTATGTTCCTTAGTATGCTATCTATTCCCGAAATGTATTATCTACAGACTTTCCTCGACTTGCGTGACTATCCCCATCGACTTAGCATTTCCTTAGCTATCTCACTCGTTCTGACATCGATCTCACTACTCGATAAACGGAGTGACTAGAGGCTTGTTAACAACTAATTTGTCACGCAAGGGTTAAACCACTAAAGATTTTCATTTGAATGTGATAAAGTTTCGATTCTATAGGTTACAAGTAACCGTTGAAAAAACAATCTGATCGCATGAAAATTGTATACTTATATTTTATAGCCACCCTTTTAAATTGTTTATACTTAACGCGACGGGATACAAGAGAAACAAAAAGCTTATAAAGTCACTACTTTGAAAAGGACGTACGTAACACTTTACACAAAAATCAGAATATTTTTATAATTTTTACAAGAAGAGAAAACTCTGTTTACGTTCATCAGCCCAATTACTTAAATTTCCCAATTATTAAACAAATATACTGCAGATATTTTCAACGTTTTGATATTAAAGTGCAACTTTTATTAGGTACATCGTCTCAAACTTTTTGGTCTGTGTAGCGCATGTCGCGTGACGGTCGGCTGCCGAGTAGGTATAAAGCAGTGTTCGGAACCGTACGATAATAATTATCGTACAAATACGATAATTTTGTGCCTAAGTTTCACTTTTACCGAGGGTTTCATAAAACCACACAACATTTTTTTTTAATAATTTTTTCACCTTTGATTAAAGGCACAATCATATAACTACTTGGTAAGTAAGAGGTTAATTTGTCATGTCATGCTAATTTCTAGGTCAGGCTTCTAACCTTAAGGAATTATTTTACGCCCAACACAACAACAATATAAGTATCCTACACACGGAAGCAAAACGACCCATCTCAAATGTGGCATTTTTAAGCAAGGCATAATCCTAAGCAGATATATTTAAAGACGAAGTAAACAAAAGTGACATTTTAAATTTCAGTCAGGTTGGCAGGTTCCAGGTGGAAATTAGGGATGTTATTACAGGCAGCTTGCGGAGCTAGAGTTGTTTACGTACGAATTGTAGGCTAAGAGCCGCTGAATAAGTATGTGGTGGTAAGTAATTAAAAGAAGGAAAATCGGGTGAGCCGCTGAATAAGTATAATTATGGTGGTAATAAGAAGAAGGAAAATCGGGTAGCTTCGATTCTTTTAGTGGGAAAATAGAGCGAGCAGAACGAGAGGGCAGAGCTTTAATAACAAGACGCAACGTTTTTGAACTTTTGTACAACAATAAAGTTTCATCCTGTCATAAATTAATATGCGGCGGGATTAATATATGTAATTCTTAATTTAATTTATGTAAAAGGCGATAAAATGACGAATAGGGAATTGGTGACCCTTATGTAAATAGTTTTAAGATCAAAACACGTTACTCTATTACAACTCTTATGTGAAATAAACATTGGTACTTTAATACGATAATTGCTAAGCTTATATTGGTGACTTTCTGTTGTGCTTAATTAAGATTTTCCTCTAACACCAACCCTCGTAAAACAATACAAAATTAATACTCCATCTCTTGAGCTATAATAATGAACCGAGCGGCTGCTCGGAGATGATTATATAATTTGATTCCGTCGCCATTTTTGTGGCTCCGCCGCTTAAAAAGGAAATCGTTGGTTGTAAATATAATTAGAAATCTCTCCTGGAGATTACTCCATAATCCTTATGTTATTTATAAGCTTAAACAGAAAAAAACATTAAGAAAGTATACCTAGTGTCTTCGTTGGCGAAAAAGGTAAGACAATTTGCATATAAATTGTAGGATCTTAGGATAAAAAAAATATCTTAGTTAGGTACCGTTGATTAAATTTTCAGTAAAGCTTGTCTACCTGTTGTTTTTGTATCGAAACCACTGAAGGGATTTCAATGAATTAGTGAAATGGCTCAGAGAACGAGATAGTTTTTGTTACAAACACAAACTTGATGAGACATATTGGAGTTAGAAACATAGGACACTCAAAATAACAATAGCAAAAGCGTTAAATATGAAAAAAAAATACGTCATAGTAAATGATAATTAATGGGATATTTATTCATAATGCGTTGCTGCTACAAAATAATATTTTTTTTCTAAAATCTGATAATAACAGTCAGAGTTCTTCAAGCATTGTAGTAGGTCACCAAAATTAAATTTTTAAATGGAAAGCGTTTTTTCAATATGGGCACCAAATTGAACAATATATTTAAAAACTTTTAGTTATAACAGACAAATATATGTCCGGCAAACAGCAGCCAATACGAAAAATTAGTACCTATCCTGCCAAAAGAAATATTTAAAGAACTATACGGATGTGGATAAGTAGTTCAGTTTCAAAGTTTTTAAAGCTGTCTCATAAATTTTAGTTTCAATTATTTCTTCACTGCATGTGCTATATGTATATATGTTACGGCTAAAGGTAGGTGAGAACATAAACTTAAGATT
>CAJQZN010027671.1:0-11260 GCA_907164685.1 Colias eurytheme | reverse complement strand
CAAGAGAAAGGTTTTAGTATATAATTTATTAGGTCTTAGACAAAGCGAGCGAAGCCGCGGGCGCTAAGCTAGTATAGTATAATTGTTTAACTATTGTCAACAAATACACCAATTTCACACGTTGATTGCTAACGGCTATAACATAAATCTGTCTGGCTAAAAATCACACGAAGTATTAGGTTTAAATTTTATTGCTTTCCATAAGAGTAAACATCAAAATCGAAATCAATATACAAAATATGAAGCCATTATAAGACCAACTCATCCGGTAAAACAATTAGAAACGGAAAACAATCATATGGACTGAACCACTCAGCGTGTAATTATTTTTATGTATTGTATAGGTATGTTATTATTCGGATTATAAAGAAGCGGTTTATCAGATGTTAGATTGGGGTATTTTTTGAGTGGCAGATACCTTATTATGGACGATACATTTATTTTCTTTGTTACCACAAAATTATTGTGAAAACTGACATCCTTTTCTGTAATTTAGGTATTGGTAGTCTATACAAATATTATAAAGAGGAAAGGTTTGATTTTTTGTTTGTTTGTTTGTATGAATTGAATAGGCTCCGAAACTACTTGGCAGATTTGAAAAATTCTTTCACTGTTGGAAAGCTACATCATTTCTGAGTGACATAGGCTAGGTTTTATCCCGGAAATCCCACGGGAACGGGAACTATGCGGGTTTTTTTTTTGAAAACGCGGGCGAAGCCGCAGGCGGAAAGCTAGTACTATTATAAAGGCGAAAGTTTGTAAGGATGTATGGATGTATGGATGTATGGATGTATGGATGTTTGTTACTCTTTCACGTAAAAACTACTGAACCGATTACAATGAAATTTAGCACACATATAGAGGGTAACTTGGATTAACTAATAGGGTAGGTTTTATCCCGGTAATCCCACGGGAACGGGAACTATGCAGGTTTTCCTTTGAAAACGCGGGCGAAGCCGCGGGCGGAAATCTAGTACTAATATATATTCTGTGTGTATGTGTTGTATATATTGGTTCTCCTTACCGGAGGAAATGTTTATGACTAGAGTACCATTATCACCTTTAACGGGTAGTTAAAGTCTTTAAGTTGGTAGTTAAAATAATTTAAGTTCGGTTAACGAACACCGTGTTCATCAGGGTGTTGGTTCGCATAAAGTGTAGAGTTCTTATTGATGGTTTCAAATTGTTTTTTTTTGTTTATGACAAATCTCGATTTATGTTTGTTCTTAATCAGCAGTAGATAAACACAGCTCGTTTATAAATTAAGTAAAAAAAGATTAATAATAAATTATCAAATAAAATATATTTTTACAAACGTTTTTGTACGAAAGAACAGTAGTTAATACATTGCATAAAATACAATTATAAAAAGTAACATTTACAATTGAAAACGTCATGTCCGATGCATTTTAATCAAAACAGCATTAGTGTGATCGTATGTTGATCGCATTGTGTGAAGCGGACGCGATACTCACTGCCAACACGTGCAGACAACAAAATAAGTTAATATTATTTGCTTTATATAAAAAAAATATATATTTTATTTATTTCTATACAATTTATTCCAAGTATCAGAAATAGAGTAAAATTTATAAAAAACATATACTATAATTTCTCATTCTCTATAATGATTCCTTATTTTACTGATAAAAAACAATTGTTAAATAGTGGCCACAACTCATATTTATAATCTTGTTTGTGAGTAGTAAAGCTTAATAAATAGAAGTAAATTAAAATTAACATAGGTTATGAGCTTTTGTTTGCACATTACCACACTTGTTAGAATTTATTGCAAGATTTAGTTGCTAATCTTAAATTTAACTGTAATTTGTATACCTATCTAATTATGTTATTCACGTGTGTAATGCAGATCAATATAAAAAAAATTAAATTTATATTTAGTTTTATAAAACTTTAAAATTTGTTGACCAGTTACGACTGCCGATACTTTACGGATTAATAGAGGGTGAAGCGTGTCTGATCGACATCGCCCTAAGCAAGGGCATTGCAATACATACTCAGCTTTATTGAAAATTAGCCCGTCACTTCTGATGGATATTTCATTTATTTTTAATAATAAACACAGATAATAAATCACTAATAGCAAAACTTTTACCGAATAAAACAGATGTGACATATTTGGTGATTTTAGTACTTATTGATAGTAGATTTGACCATATCATCAGTAACATTAAAATCTGTTTAATATATTTGGCGTGGAAGAGGAATCATCTAAACATTCTTACAAATTTAGGTGTTTAGAAAGTAGGATGTAAAAAAATCTGACAGCTACTTACTATGAAAAGTTATGTGAAATATCGGCATATCTAGTAAAGAAATCATAAAATGTGAACAGGCAATCTATCATACATATAACCACAGACCACATATTAAACTAGCTGGAGAAAGCTCGTCAATTTGTATGAAAACAAGTGTCTCTACATAACATAGCAAAAGCAATAATTTCGTGTGGGACGTGCACACGTTTCAAAGTTTTTATAATACAATATGGCGCAACGAAGTTGTGAGATCCGACTAAATAATGCGACGATATTGAGAGCTTCGCACATAATCCTATAAGTACTTTACTTTGTGTATTTGTATCGAGTTTAAGCTATATTTTGCGTATATTTATTATTTATATTCTACTATTGTATTTTTTTCTAAACTAAAATGATATTTTGCATGTAAATACGTGCCAATTATTTCAATAAATTTAATTGCTTAAATAATTAGGGCATACTGTAAAATCACAAAATAAATTGCAGGATTGACATATTGAAAAGAAGTATGTTTTCATTTGACATATGATATGGAATAATCTAAATAATATGTTAATGTGCTCCTGTCGATAAGTATTGTTTTTAGAGCAACTCACTACAGCAATCTGAATTATATTAAGTTCCTTTAGATATAGGCACTATTACTTACCTACTTCAACGTTTATTCCGATCAATAAGTTACAAACACGTTTCATTATCCCTTAAAATACAGGTCTTTCAAAGTCAAAATCATTTAGTCTAAAATTATTAGTACCCAACAAGACAAGTCAACAAGTCTAAAGACTTGTTTTAGACTTGTTCAGTAATAATTATTTTGGACTAGCCAACTCAATATTAATATTCATTACTTCTCCCATGAGATCTATGCTAAGTTTCACTATCAAAATTATCTTGTGAATGCAAATTAAATCATCGAGTTTCAATTGCATTCAGTTTGCAGTTACGATATGATGTATTCGCAAGATATAGAAAGATAAAAATTAAAATCGGATTATTTTAATTAAGGGTCCTCCTATTTTTTTTAAATATCCTCCATTTACGGAATGGGATCAGCTAGTGGTTAATTCTTATTATCTTTAGATAATATTTTTTTTGGTTCGTGAGATGCACAGAAATCCTAAAAGCTTTACCGCTGAACTTAATTGAATATTTATGAAAAATTATCGCTATTCATTGCTTGGAAAAATCCTTAATATTAATTGAATCAAAATAAAGTCGGATTAATAAATTGAATTCATTCAAATCCTCTATCAGTTTTTGTTTTTACAGAATCGACATTTCAAAAGGTTTTAATCAGAGTTACGAATTCAATTTAGCGGGGGCAATTTGGGGGCGATATCAGAATAATTTGCATAGTTATTGTATAAGCATGGGTCAGCTACAGAGGCTCGGTGACAGCCCTCATCCCGCACTTGCTAATAAATCAAATGTGTTATATAGGTAGAATGATATGCAGTTATATACACTTTGGCCTGATATAAGTTATAGAAAAAATGGAAATGGTTGATTTATTAATTTACACGTGCTGGAAATTGAGATGTTTGAAAAGCTTATTGACCTAATAAAGGGTTTTCACCTCATTGATGTCCCATATCTATCGACGTAAATTTTACTAAATATATACTGAAGAAGAAAATAAAGTGTACAATTTAGAAATAGAACACATATTAAATGATTATTTTAATTCTAATTTAAATCAAACATAGCTCATGTACTATTTTCTGAACGAAAGAGTAAAAGCGATTCTTAAAATCCCTAGATTTATAAAAATGTGTGTGTGTACTAGTGTACACACGTAAGAAGTGAAACTTCTTTATGGCCTTATATGCAACTTTACAGAAATACGTCGAATCACGCGTGGTAGGGATAAGAAAAAGATGGCGCGTTGCGCGTAACGCCGATAAAAAGTTTTGCATCCGCTGCCAAAAGAGTATAATTAAAAATATATAAAAAAGGAAAATTTAAATATTATATATCCTTAAAATGAATTCCGATATAAGGTGAATAATGAAATTCCCGGTATAGGTAACTCGGCATTGTGTTACTTGGATGAGTTTTGGATAGCTGCTCTAACTCCGTAATTAACTGTCAAGTCAACAAAGGTACTGTTCATCATTAAACATTTGTTAAGACACTTACTATATAAATTCTTGTGCAGGCTAAAAATGATCTTTTATCCAGTTTTTAATAATTTTATTTTAACTTGCAATCTGCTCTCGCATAGCTTGAATAAGTATTTTATGTTTGGATTTTTAAAACAACGTCAAAACTACCAGAAAATTGTTATGTATGCATGATACTAGAAGATTGAAAGCTCCATGGATTCTATTACGTACAGTATTGAGTGGAATATTATTGATGATGTCAACGACACACGCATATACCTCGGCCGAGCCTCGTCCATGCAGATAGCTTCGCGCAGCAATGGCGTCGCGAAGCTGCTCGCTCTGTTTGGATCCGCCTTATAATGTTATAAAAAGTACGTACTTCATCATCATCAGTGAAGTCCGAGGTCATCACTACTCTGGCTGATTGCTTTTTAAAGTAAAGTAAATTACGTACTTTATAAATAGTAAATAGAAGATAAATAACGTATACAGACATTTTTTTAATATAAACTAATTAGTAAATAAATGTTCAAGCATTTTTCAGAGAAGTACACAACCTCAGTTTTAATGATTAGAATTACACATTAGCGAGTCATCAATTTACTTTCAAAATAATATACAGGGTGTCCCAAAAAGTAGTGATGAACGGAAGGTGGGAGGTAGAGGACCTAGAGGGCTATCCGAATCACCAGCATGTATGTTATGCGATTTTTCGTATTTTCGGAGTTATGACGTTTTTTTCAATTTTTCATCTATCACTGAGTACGATGAGATTTTTATTTATGGTGACGTGAATTATTGCGTTAGATGCTTGATTTTTTTTGTGTGCTAAGCTGAAAGATAGGCCAATTCAGTATGGTAACATTTACTATCTTTAGATCTTTGAATGGATTAAATAACTTATTCAATTCCTCTATGTAGATTTAAAAAAAATCCACTAAAAGTTTTCAAACGTGTATTGGTTTTTGTTAAAATAATTAGGAATCGTTATAAATACTCAAGCAGGTTTCAGCTTCTTAGGACAATGAATGCTCCCCAACACTTGTAATTGCAAATCCCTTTTATTTGCACTAAACTTATTCACGGGGGAATGAAATCCTGTTTAATGCAATTTCCATCTATATTTAATGAATGATATAAGCGCCTCTAGAATTTGAGTAAAACAATTGCTGCTATACTAATTACGTTTTAATATGTTGTATGTGTGTTTGTTATTCTTTCAAGAAAAAACAGCTGATCGGATTTGTATGAAATTTGGTATAGAGTAAGGATAAAAGCTGACCTTTATCCGGGAAAAACGCGGCGCAAGCCTCAGGATTAAACAAGTACAAACATTTTTGAAAAATAAGTAAGATATTACATTGTAAAAGTGTCACCTTTGTCACCTCAAAGTTTATGATAAGGACAATGAATTCCCTTTTTGATAAAGATTATCAGAAATTATTATCAAATAAATTACTTGGTATCAGTCTACAAAAATAAATCTAGTTATTTCTACATTCCCTACAAACGTACACACTATACAGATTGTCGTAATTACTACTTCTGTCACGTCCCGTCACGTAATTATTAGATGTAAAGTATTAACGCAATTAGCTGTAATTGAGAGGACTTGTTATCAACGATTAGATCACAGCAGAGCGTGTAAATTGGAGATTTAGGCGACGCATAAATCAGTCAGAGGTCGAGGTAAGCCCTCCAATACGTTAACCGCTGTCGAAGCACGACACTTTTGACCTGCCATCAGATCGATTTTATTATAACCCAATGATTTTTTCACGTTTTGGCAACTGATGGATTTAAATTGTACAATATTTTTGTTAGTTTATGTTATGAATATTAATGCATTTATTCTTATAAAAGCTCAACATTAGACACCATGTGGCTTTATTCCTGTAGGAAGTTTTTTTTTATAAACATACGCATTGGCTCGTTTTAAAAGCCTTTTATCGTAATTTACTCTTTCTTATCAGGATTTAACTTCATTTTCATTTGCATGCATCCATTTTAATTGTTATTGAATGTTTCCTTTCGTTATTAATCCCGTTCTTTTATATTTAATGAATCTCGTTGTTATTATTTAATCCATTTCGATACAATCAACTTATTTTCTTGTATGTCTTCCAAGTACGTATTTTATTTAAATTTTAGAATACTACTAGCGGCCCGCCCCGGCTTCGCCCGTGGTACATATGAAAAATAGATGTTGGCCGATTCTCAGACTTACCCGATATGCACAGAAAATTTCATGAGAATCGGTCCACCCGTTTCGGAGGAGTATGCAGACTAACATTGTGACACGAGAATTTTATATATAAGATAATAGTTCTAGAATACTGTCAAAAATTTTTTTTTAAATTCTCTTTGTACATGATTACAATCTCGTCTATATTTATTATGTTCTCCTATATAATATACCTTTGAGAAACAAAGTTTTTTCGTTCATTTGGTGCTAATCTTATAAGACGAGTCTACTTACCATTCTTATTTAGTTGTTTTTCAACTTAAAGCATAATTATCAAGTTTCCACGTCTATCCATTCCTATACGTGAAAACGCAATATAAGTTTAAGAATATAATGTACTTAGCTGGTTTATGTGGGTTTAATATTACCCACTAAGAAACAGTCGCGTGTGCCTTCAAAATGGAAACAAGAAACTGCACTCAAGCTAATTAGAGTTTGATAGCTGTTGTATTCTTGTTCATACAGTAAGACCTACATGCTTATTATGGGACTGTTTTCATATAAACTGTTTCATTTATCCATTGTTTCTATGCCAGCTATTATAGACTCAGATATGAGGTATGTCAACCGTGTGCATCGTGCGTTATTTTCTCTTTTCTTATTTTATTGAAGAGATTGGGACAAATCTTGCAATCGAAGTTGTATTAAACCAATTGATGTCCAAAATCACAATAAGAATAACGTATTTTAGAAATATACACTTTATTCGTTCTTATAATGTTTTCGAAATGAGATTTTTTATGATTCATCATATTATCTATTGATTGCGGAAGCTACATACACAATATAATATTCATAACATAATATTACAATTAGTAAGATTCAAGAGAGTTAAACATATAAATCAATTATCTGTGAAAGCCTTTAAATCCACATTCCGTTGCTTAAGATTCATTAAACATTACTCAAACTCAAACTCAAACATTTATTCATTCAATTAGACTTCTTAAAGAAGCACTTTTGAAACGTCATTACATATTTTAAAATTTACCACCGATTCGGAAAGCAGTATCTACGGAGAAGAACCGGCAACTCCATATACTCATTTAAACTGGAAATCATCCAGTATAACATTAAGAAATACGTTAATTAACCGATATAATGTTTCGGAGAGTTATTAACAGTTAATGAATCTTACGTTTAATGGTAATTGCTTCGTAATGAGAATAAGTTTCGTGTCCGTATGTTCATTTGTGAGTTATAATGCTTTTAACCTTTCTCAGATATGTATGGGTTATTCAGAAATGTGTACCGTTTTAATTTCGTAATCGGATCACGTAGTCAAAATACGTAAGGCCAAATATTTGTTGGTGCATAGAGGAGATTCGGACTCACCACATATCTATTTTCGATTAGAGTGCTGTTAAAATCAATACTCAAATAGATTTTAAGAACAGCGTTACGATTAACAAAGCGTGTGTACCTAGTGTTAAAGAAAGTATGAAAAAATTACTAATGGAAATAATAATCTCATTTGTTTTATTCCAGTTATTAAGAAGATAAATAGAATGGGAATGTCTTGTGATTATTTCGTAATGACTAAGTTTTCTTTGGCACGAATGCTATCTGAAAACACGGAAATGTCTTTTCGCATAAAGTCTGTCTTTTATAAAAATAAAAATTTATGTATGAAAAAAAAGACAATCTTATTATTATTAAAAAAAAACTTTTATTACCCTTACTTACCCTTCAATTACATATTATGGATGTATTGAGGTTACAATAATATGTTTCAAAGTCGTTTCCCTCATCGAAAATAACGGCTTGTAACACGACATAATTATTCACTATTGATTGTCAGTCATAGTTTTATAGAACATTGGATTTCATTTTCCAAGTGCATTTTTGAAATAGAATAAGGCTGCTTGTCCTCTAATAATGAACGAGGATGTGTAGCTCGCTACACATGTAAAATGTGTTCCTCGGAATGTGTTGTAAAAACCAATCATATCGTTTTATTTAGTTTGAAGTTTTTGCGTTTGAAGCGATACTATTGATTATTTACATTCCATTCCTCGCTACACATCCTCGTATATTATTGGTAGAAAAGCATCCTAAAGTTGGCCAAA
Organism: Colias eurytheme; assembly: GCA_907164685.1. Lineage (NCBI taxonomy): Eukaryota > Metazoa > Arthropoda > Insecta > Lepidoptera > Pieridae > Colias > Colias eurytheme. The sequence goes on along the minus strand of CAJQZN010027671.1, from coordinate 2,556 downwards.
TGCAAAAATAATGAAAATATACCCTGGCATTCTTTTCATAATGATGTTTTCATGACTTTCATAGTGGTGGCGAATACAAAAGTTAGATAATTATAGTAATTTCCGCCAATAAGGAATACGAAATTAAATTGAGGGACCTTTCCTTTTACTTAATCAGAAACTATAAAAGTTTTGGTTCTCATTGAATTACATTTTTCCATTTCCTAATTTAGAATAACCTAGGAAAGGTCGAGCCTTTGTTCTGTATGTACATAATAATAATTAAGAGAAAATTAGAAAATCTTCTCTTTTTCCCAGGTGGCACGAAGGTCTATGAATTGATATAGGATTTGTATTAAAACAAAAACTACTAAGCAAGATGAGTATATAAGAAAATAAGTTAATAAGAAGGTTATATGTACCAAATTATTAATGAATTATTGAGTGATTTTTGAGATTTTACCACTATGGTAATACTGTGATATTACCTTACAAAAAATACTACTGCTACTTCGGCGCTACGACCCAACAAGGATTTTGAACTCAGACACTAAAAATCTCCAGGTATCACGCCTTTCTACTCATTTAATTTAATAAAAGTAAGCATAACTAAAAACGTTACATATTCATTACAATTTCATGTTACTACTATTGCTATCTTTTAAGTACTGCTGAAAAAGATCAGTAACAACTTAGCTAATTGTACACACTAAGACCTAACGCATCCATGCGTTCCAGAAAGTTCTATCATTTGTTTCACTTGACTGATTGTGTTGTTCGAAGCGATCACGCACATTTTTTGCAGTTTCTTTCCATCCTCTTTATATATATTTATAGCGAGAGACGGGCCTGCAGACGGGGACATCAATTATTCACAACGATTCATTTTAAATGTTGCTTCGAGCGTACTCTTAGTCTGCCTTAGTAATTTTATTTAATATTAAGTTGCGATTGCTATTTATTCAAGTCTGTTTAATCGAGGAATGTTATGCGTAGTATATGATGATGATACTAGTTATATTATTATTATTTTTTGAATTTTGAATATTGAACTTGGTTTATCATTCAGTTAAATAATAAGTAATAGATATACATATAAACAAAATTCATTATTGACAACTAAATTCTAATTCATACACTGACTATAGTGCTATCACTATCATTATTTTTATATTTGATCGAGTATCCTCTAAAACAATTCAACGTGATATTTAGAAAATTTACGTAATTTAAATTGTGCAACCACAACCGTTCCGTGTAATGGTACTTGTCTGTATTTAATACACTTTGAAATTTCATTACATCTGTGAGATAATATTAATATGATATTTTATGGATTGTAAAAATTGTTGGCAAACAAACACAATAGGTACCAAGTACGATTATTTTCAGAACCGTATTCTCCTTATAAAAACCGCAATTAAACAAGCAAATATCAGCGTCATTCATTCTTTATTTGCTCATTTCAGGAAACATTGTGTCAATCCAACTGCAGATAGCAAAATAAATGGTATTTCATAAGAAATTACTTTCAAATGCTCATTTGATCGTCGCGTGTTGGGTGTGTTTGTACAAAGGATCATGGGCGCTCCATCCTCGCTATATTAATTCCACCGGCCGCTAAATTTGTTTCAGTCATCGAAGTACCCCGTTGACAGTTGTTCGATAATTGAACTGGGAACAATTAGCCATCGAGTGGTTAATATCTGCGCGGCTGTCAGCGCTGACTGGAGACACTCGATATCGAGTGTAAATCGATTCACGTAAATGCTGAGCTGACAATCGATTCTATGATGATTTTTCGATTAATTGCTGTTGGGTTTCTTGTTTCGTGAAATTTTATAAATGCTTTATTTTTTCATTCTCTGTACAATACTTATTTAAGAAACAATAACGCAATTATTATTATATAATAACAAATTAACAAAAAGTTACTGAGAGGTTACAGTTTCAGTGAATATTTGTAAGTAATTAATTATCTGTAATTGTCATCTTCCTAGTGTAAGTGAAAATAGTTGACATAAAAATTATTTACTTATAGCCTAGACTCACATTAGTTTAATATTAATTGTAATACTTATGTATATAAAATATTGCCAAACTGTAAAACAATTTAATGGCTGTGCTTTATAGGCGGTAATTTATTGTAATAATATACCATAGAGCAATTGAAACAACATTGTATTACATGAGGCAACATTTAGAAAGTGGTCTAAGTTGTGAGCATAGAAATCTAAATAACAAGACACAGTTGTGAGTGTCCAGTATACAATGACGTACGTTAATACAATTAGGAACAATATAAAACTCAAAAAACTCAAACATTCATTTATTCAATTAGACTACTATTTAGTAGCACTTTCGAATCGTCATTACATAGTATTTTTAACATTTACCACCGATTCGGAAAGCAGTATCTATGGAGAAGAATCGGCAAGAAACTCCATAGTTGCTCTTTTAAATAATGTCAATAAATTTACATAATATGTAACTTATATCTACCTAACTACATAATATGCCAAAGAACTGCCCTGTGGTTTTTACGCGACAACCCTCCATGGGTCTTTATCGTCCATA
>CAJQZN010027670.1:0-17310 GCA_907164685.1 Colias eurytheme | reverse complement strand
CGATAAGAACTCACATTTTTTTTTGATCTGCTAAAAATGATCTGCTAAGTTCACTAACATGTCAGTTACTAACAAAAGCTGTAGCAATGAGTTCTTAGATTAAGTTTAAGAGTTCATTCCACTGACCATATTAAGACAAAATTATTTCATTTAGTTAAATCCCTTTCGTCCTATTTGATATTTAACTTTGTTAACTCTTATCTTTTAACATTGTCGTATCGTATACGACACCACGATATTGCACACGATAACATCACGTGGCATATAAAATATTCGATCTAAGGAATATTTAATACAAGCACGCAATATACACGGGGGCGGCGGAAGATCGCGGACTCCCGGGTGCTATTTACATGCTGATGTTTAATAATTGATAATACCCCGCGAAAAACCTGCCGGGAACGTGGAATTCGTGGAGCTGTTAATACCGTTTTTTTTATATATTTTAATTTGGTTGGTTTATTGCGTAGTACAGGTTGTTAGTGAATTTGAGAAAGTTTTATAAATATAAATTCAAATATTTTATTTTGTGTGGCATTGTGTAGCAATAACAAATACGCTAATATTATGAGTTGTTTGATAATAATTAGGTAATAAATTACTTGATGTTAATGCTAAAATCGGGCCAGTCGACAAAATAGGTACTTCAATTTTGTGCAGTCGAAAAAATACCACAGTTTACCAAATACCTACAGCAAGTTTTATTAATACATATCTGAATTGTGTACGGTAGCAAACTTATTTATCGGAAATATACTACACATTACATGAGTTTCAATTATTCCTATTTTAAAATTGGAAAACAAAATCCAAGCGTTTTAACAACTCCATATAATTCCGGCCACCTGTATCCGGGCATCGTATTATCAGCCTCCTCGACTTGTAAACTGAGCAACTCAATCGATAATCATCCCGCCAACAGGCGAACCCGCGGGACGCGATCTGTTTGTTGCTTTGTTGTTTTAAACGATTCATTGTTGTGTAATTTTTTGTTGTATGCGTTGTTAATAAATTGACTACTCATAACATTTTAGGTACATTAAGCAGAATAATTCAATACATACAGTCATACATACAGGTAGAGCTTTACATTAAAATATGTAGACAGCAATTTATATTACATCATTAGAAGACAAAAAAATGCAATGTAAATATTTCAAGTTAGTTTCGGATCCCGGCTTCGATTGGATACAATTATTCTGGCTTACAATATATATGCATGCCAATCGGTTCAAAAGTTTGAACTGGTATACCTAATTATGTAATGAAAATTTTTATTTTCAACATAATTATAAGTCTTCTTTTTTCAGTCGTTAAGAACTTGTCAGGAACCAATATAGTTATAGCTTACATAACATATATATTTTTTAAGTAATATATAACAAATGAAACACGAAATACATGTTGAAATACTATCGATATCATATATCTATACACATACACATGTTCTTATAATATGTGTGTATATCTATGTGATATGAATATATATCTATGTGATATGAATATATATATATTATCTACATATGTAACGAGGCTATCTGAATTGATAAAGATTCATTAAAATCACATCTGAAACATAATGCACCGGTCACTAGTCATTAGTCGCAGTCGACTCAGGTGGCAATTTAAATATTTTTTTTTAACTAACGAGCCCCTTTCATAGCAGTCGAGACGTCGGCCTTTGAAACGGGCTGAATAATAAAAACATCTCTTTGAATGTTATGCCTTTCTTGTGTTTGATTTGCGACGAGCCATCTTTGGATTCGTACGTGCATTTGGAGTAAATTATGTCTGTCTGTGCATACATATACGTACAGAAACTAGGTTTGCTTGCAATATATTTATACCCATAGCCTTCTTTGATGTCCATCGTGTCATTATGATCTATCATTAGCTACTAAAAGCTCCTTCAAACAATCAAATCCATACTAATATTATAAATGCGAAAGTAACTCTGTCTGTCTGTCTGTTACTCAATCACGCCTAAACTACTGAACCAATTTTCATGAAATTTGGTATGGAGATATTTTGATACCCGAGAAAGGACATAGGCTACTTTTTATCCCGGGAAAATGACGCAATCCCGGAAATCCCACGGGAGCGGGAACTATGCGGGTTTTTCTTTGACTGCGTGGGCGAAGCCGCGGGCGGAAACCTAGTGATGAATATAAAGAAAAATGAAATTGAAGGAACTATTATATGTTTTTCTATCTTTCTGATCGCACCTTCTGATAGCTGAAGATATACCTAATAAATGATTTAGACAACTTTTTCAGTAAATAGAATGAGGACTTTCTAGTAATTTAGTAAAGAATAAATTGCATTCGAAGCGAAAACTTTTATTGGAAAGTGTCATTTAAAAGTCTCAAAAATATGAAAAAAATAAGCTCAAACACTTTATTCACCTACAATTAACACATTTGAATACAAACACATCCTCTTTCAAAGTAGATTAAAAATATAATCCACCACATGGTACCTCCACACCGCACCAAATCTCTTGATCCACAAAGTATATGCGAAGGGAACTCAATTGTCATGTTTATAGATACAATAATGGGGATCAATCCACCTTTTCATTTATTTTTTCCTGTCTGTAATACATATTCGACGACGCGGTTGGCGCAGTGGTAAAGTAACTGCCTACTGAGCCGACGGTCCCGGGTTCGATCCCCGGTCAGGGCAAATATTTGTGTGATGAACTCAATTATTTGTTCTTGGGTCTGGGTGTTATTATCTATATATGTATTTATTAAATATTATATTTATCGTCGCCTAGTACCCACAACACAAGCCTTAATTGAGCTTGTTATGTACTGTGTATTCACGCCTTAACTATTAGAGGATGCATGGGGCCACCCAAGAAGGACTTGCACCTGTTAGCAATTGCGACATCGCGCACACCTGCGATTCCAGAGAGTGTTGCGGCAATCATCGCCACCGCGACGCTGTAGCTGCTCCGCCGTGGACGACGAGCACTCTTTGTTCCAACATTGAACGGGAGGGACATAGTTTAAGTTAGGAATAATTTATCATGTAATTTTTTTTACAATAAATTATTAATAAGTAAATTTCGGTTTTTTTTGCGCCTTCGCGGGTCGGTCGATATAATTGGCGCAGTCTTGTGGATAATCCTTGAGAGCCGTCTCTCGGAACGCGAAACTACAAGCATCGAGTATCGCTATTCCATCGGAGGGACGACGACGGGGATCCAGAACCTACACCGTTGGCCGCCGCAACGCGAAGGGTATCCAAACATTGATACTGCAGGAAAGGCCGAAATTTAAATCCTGTAAGTACACTAATTCTCTTAGTGTCTTGCCACTCCTAGATTGTAAGTTTTCCTAGATTACCCATTCACGGGAACCGAGGAACTGTAGTGCGTACTGCGTAGGCTTAAAATATATTAATTCATCGAGAATTAATTGTAGAATTTTACAAAATCAATTTGTAAAATTCAAATATAGATATTAGGTTGATAAAAGATTAATAAATTTAAATATTAATTAATTACGAATTGATTAATTTTCGAATTTTACGAATTAATTCATTTTATAATTCAAATATATTAGGTAAACATTATTAATTTTTTTTATGTTAGTTTAACGAAGTAAATAAATTTAATTAAATTTAATATATTTTATATAGGTAATACAGATATTTAAAATGTCAGATTTGGATAAAATTTTTAATGCACTTAGGCTTTTGCCAGAATTTGATGGTAATGTTAACGTTTTAACAAGATTTATACATTTAAGTGACCAATTAGCTGAGGAATTTATAGATAAAGATCCCGGAAATACTTTAAAAACTGCCGCGTTATGTAATGGTATTTTAAATAAAGTTACTGGGCCCGCAGCCCGAGTTATTAATGCAAATGGTATACCTACTACTTGGCACGGTATTAGAAGCGTATTAGTTAATAACTTTTCTGACCATAGAGATGAGACCGCCCTTTATAACGATTTAGCCTTATTAACGCAAGGTCGTAGCTCTCCTCAAGAGTTCTACGAAAAATGTCAGCATCTTTTTAGTACCATAATGACGTATATAGCATTACATGAAACAGTCGTTACTACTCGTGAGGCAAAAAGGGACCTGTATCAAAAATTAACACTACAGGCTTTCCTACGTGGCTTACGAGATCCGTTAGGCTCACGCATACGTTGCATGCGCCCCGCAACCATTGAAAAAGCATTAGAATACGTTAATGAAGAACAAAGCACTTTATACCTTCAACAACGTAATGAAACTTTTGATAGGAAACCCCACGTACCTTTTAGAATGTCATACTTGCATGAACCGTTTTATAGACATAATGATAATGATTTTAGTGAACCTATCTCTTCTAAACTACAGCCTATACATTCGTTTAGACCGCAATTTAAGCCATCAAATTTTAATCAACCGCAAGGACCAGCACGTCCAACTCGTACTATGCAAATTTTCCGCGCTGCACCCCCTAACTATAACCCGCAGAGCAATACGTTCAGATTACAGCCTAAACATCCCGCGCAACCGAAACCGCATCCTATGAGTGGCGTTAGCCATTACGTGACAAAGACTTTACCACCGACACCTTTTGCACGCGCTCATGATTGGTCAAAATTTGGCAATCCACCCCCGAGTAATTATTTTAAGACTAGGGAGATGAATCATAATGAATATATAGATAACGAAGATTATTACTGTACCGATTTATATCCTTATGAAGATGACTATTATAATAATGAATATTACTGTACGGAATATGAACCTTATGTACATTACGAACAGACAGACGCACCTGAAAATTTTGAAGAAACGTGTGACGTACATTCAGAACACGATCAGGATTTTCAGAATCCACCAAAAATTAGAAAAACCAAAATAGAATTAAATCTACACACGCAACGTCAACTTCCTTATATTCAAATTCATAATCCTCCACTTAAATTGTTAATTGATACTGGAGCTAACCAATCTTTTCTTAGCCCCGATGCAGTACAGAGATATTTTCCTGACGTTACTCTTAATTATGATCCCTTTGAAGTAAGTAATGTTCATGCTGTAACACGTAATAATTATTCTATAACATTACCTAGTTTTCCTGAATTTAATGACCCTGACGATATCACATTTTTCGTTTATAAATTTCACAATTATTTCGACGGCTTAATAGGTTCAGATTTGTTAGATAAATGGGAAGCATCCATTAATTATAAAACTAAAACTTTAAATACTTGCAATGCTACGAATCGGTTATTAGTATATGACTCACGGAACGCTAATCTTTATGAGGACGTCATACCCGCAGGAAGTAGTAAATTAGTTAGATTACCCGTAGATGTTGAGAATGGAGACGCTATTATACCGGAACAAATTATATGTAATTGTCATATTTCTGAATGTTTAACGAAGGCGAGGAGCAATCGCGCTATCGTGGAAATTTCTAATCCAACCCGTAATGATGTAATTTTTTCAATGGATCGACCAGTATGTGCCGAGGTTTATAATAACGAGTACACGCGCACCAAACGTTCGTCCGACCGTGTGAAACAGGTATTATCTCGCTTGCGTACTGATCACTTAAATAATGAGGAACGTTTAAATTTAGAGTCATTATGTTCAGAATATGCGGATGTATTTTATATAGAAGGCGAAAACTTAACATTTACGAATAAAATTAAGCATTCTATTAGAACTAAGGATGAAATACCGGTTTATACGAAAAGTTATCGCTATCCATTTATTCATAGGCAGGAAGTACAGAATCAGATAAGTAAGATGTTAGAACAGGGTATTATTAGACCATCAGATTCAGCATGGAGCTCTCCTATTTGGGTGGTACCTAAAAAGGCAGATGCATCCGGCAAAGTTAAATGGCGTTTAGTTGTTGATTTTAGAAAGTTAAATGAGAAAACTTTGGATGAAAAATATCCGATTCCTAATATTACAGATGTCTTACGTAAATTGGGTAACTGTCAATACTTCACAACGTTAGATTTAGCAAGTGGGTTTTATCAAGTGGAAATGAACCCGGCTGATATTCCAAAAACTGCTTTTAGTGTAGAACATGGTCATTTTGAATTTTTAAGAATGCCCATGGGTCTAAAGAACAGTCCGTCTACTTTTCAAAGAGTTATGGATAATGTACTGAGAGAATTGCAAAATTCTATTTGTGTAGTCTACCTGGATGAAATAATAGTGTTTAGCACTTCTTTACAGGAGCATATCGTTAATCTTGGAAAAGTGTTTCAGAGATTGCGTGAATCCAACTTTAAAATACAGATGGATAAATCGGAATTTCTTAAACTTGAAACCGCGTATCTAGGTCACATTATTAGCAAAGATGGGATAAAGCCTAACCCAGATAAGATATCTGCCATCCAAAAGTATCCTCTTCCGAAAACTCCAACCGACATTAAACGATTTCTAGGTCTTTTAGGTTATTATAGGAAATTCATACCAGATTTCGCTAAAATCACGAAACCCATGACACAATGCTTAAAAAAGGGTTCAAAGATAACATTTTCTAAAGATTACATTGAATGTTTCAATAGATGTAAAACATTATTAATGAACGATCCAATTCTTCAATATCCTGATTTCAATAAAGAATTTATTCTTACAACTGACGCGTCGAATTTAGCTATCGGTGCTGTGCTCTCTCAAGGCCCCGTTGGTTCCGATAAACCAATTGCGTACGCTTCACGTACACTTAATAGTAGCGAAATTAATTATAGCACGATTGAGAAGGAGCTATTAGCAATTGTCTGGGCAACGAAGTATTTCCGCCCTTACCTTTTTGGCCGTAAGTTTAAAATTATAACTGATCACAGACCCCTTCAATGGGTCATGAATTTAAAGGAACCTAATTCCCGTCTCACACGTTGGAGGCTCAAACTTAGCGAATACGATTACACCGTAATTTATAAGCAGGGAAAACAAAATTGTAACGCCGATGCTTTATCGCGAATTCAAATTAATAATGAGGAAACAGATTCTTTAGCGGTTAATCCAACAGAGACAACACCTTCATTAATAAAAAGAAGTTCAGATACAATTACTGGTCATTCCAATTCAATTAAGATTACTGCACATTCGAAATCAGATACTCTTAAAGCAAATTCCGACACCGTCACAGTTCATACTGACGCGGAGTACCCAATTCTAGATATCTCTATAACAGATGTACCGGCTGATTTACCTATTCATATCTATACTAAGAAGAAATATGGCGCTGTTGCTAAATTTAGGCTTAAGAGGGTACCTAAATTGTTACAGAATCCTTCCTCTGATCCTGTGCCTGATTCAAGCGGAGGATCCCACCCTGAGTAGCTTGGATGATGGACCCGGTATACTACCATTTAATATTGGAACTGCAAGAATTGTCACTCATTATCATTCATTTTTGCAAATTATTAATTTAAAAGATATTCGCGATAGTATAACCATAGTAAAGGATCAATTAAATTCATTAACACCTAATTTGCACGATAGATTATTTTCGCTTTATAATTCACATATCGAACACCTGCATTATAAGATTATTAAATTATCAAATCAGTTAGAAACTTTTGAACCCAATCGCAAAAAGAGAGGTCTCATAGATGGTTTAGGTTCAGTAATAAAAAGTATTTCTGGTAACCTAGACTATACGGATGCAATTAAATATGATACCGCAATTAAATTATTACAAAATAATGAAAATAGATTGGTCAAAGAAATGAATAATCATATAAGCCTCAGTAAAGATTGGATAAACCAACAATCTGACATTTTAAACAACTTAATTAAAAATCAGGAAAAAATTGAAATAGCTATAAATGATTTAAAGGAAAATAATTTAAACATTACTATATACATCGATTTAATTCAACGCGTAGCAATTTTATCAGATAACATTGATGATATATCTGAGGAATTACATAGATTAGAAAATTTATTAGGTTTTATTCGTGCGAAAAGTACGCATCATCTTATGTTCAATTCATATTCACTAAAAAAAAATGTTAAATAAGTTAAACAAATTTTATGGCAAAGATCAAATCCCTCAAGTTAATTATAGAGAATATTTTGATTTAGTTAAACTAGGCTATTATTATAGTAATAGAAATATAGTTATAGTTTTTATGTTCCCGGTTGTCCTTCCTGCTACCTTTGAATTATTTAAATTATCCATAGTTCCTAATAAAGATAGTAAAGTCCTAATTCCACCCTATCCTTTTGTGGCAATTCACGACGAGGATTTTATGTACATGGAGGCAGAATGCCCGAAGTCTGGCCTAGGGTATCTATGTGAGGACAAGCTGAACCATCATCGATCCAAAAATGACTGCGTGTATCACCTTATTACCACGCAACGAGTCGTCGCATCTTGTCTCTTCACGCCTGTGGAGCTCGGAGCACCCGCACTAGAAAAATTAGACGACGCCCACTACGTCATCAGTTTCCCCAAGCCATCAAAAATTCACCTATCATGCTCGCAAGATCAATATGACGTCATTAAAGGAAGCTACTTAGCCACAATACCCAAAAACTGCATTCTTCAAACGGAGGCTTTCAAGATAGTCAATCGAGAAGACCATATCAAGGGACAGATAATGAAAATTGCAAACCTGCCAGATTCCAGCCAATATAATGCAGATGAAGAAGTTCTGAAGTTGAATTCGATAAATTTGGATAAATTACACGCTAGTAACAGAGCTATATCAAGGGAAATGCCTATCAGTACCAACAACGGATACGAGATTCTCTATATGCAGCCTTCCATCATACCGATATATGTTATATTAATAACGAGTGCAGTTGCCCTAGTGACATGGTACGTCGTACGGAGAGTGCGTACATCAAAGCCTATTACTACGAGTGTTCATGGTAATCAAAGAGAAGAAATAGAACATCAATCGGCGGAGTGTGAAATTTCAGCGATATTAACGAGCCTTGCCCGCCAATAATCGCTGAACTTCAGGAGGGAGGTGTTATGTACTGTGTATACACGCCTTAACTATTAGAGGATGCATGGGGCCACCCAAGAAGGACTTGCACCTGTTAGCAATTGCGACATCGCGCACACCTGCGATTCCAGAGAGTGTTGCGGCAATCATCGCCACCGCGACGCTGTAGCTGCTCCGCCGTGGACGACGAGCACTCTTTGTTCCAACATTGAACGGGAGGGACATAGTTTAAGTTAGGAATAATTTATCATGTAATTTTTTTTACAATAAATTATTAATAAGTAAATTTCGGTTTTTTTTGCGCCTTCGCGGGTCGGTCGATATAATTAGCTTACTGTGGGACTAGGTCGATTTGTGTAATAATGTCCTATAATATTTATTTATTTATTATTTATTTATATTATAATATTTTACAGGCTTCTACATCTACATCTAGCTACATTTTTAAATTCTAAATTTTACAGGCTATCTTTATTAATACTTATTTTCATTCATTTATGTTCATTTATTGGTTTTATTATTTCTGCTTATGAATAAGGTGCTTCCAATTTGTGTTGGTAATTATATGGTGATGTTAGATTCATTTATATTTTGTTTTATTAAGTCTTTCAATCAGACTTTAATAAATTAATGTCATGCAGTAACTGTATTGGTCTTTATCTTATCCTATCTATGCGTTTATTCATCACTACATAGTATAAAATGAAGTCGCTTTCTCTGTCCCTATGTCCCTATGTATGATTAAATCTTAAAAACTACACAACGGATTTCGATGCAGTTTTTTTTAATAGATAGAGTGATCCAAGAGGAAGGTTTTAGTATATATAATTCAATAGGTTTTAGGCAAAGCAGGCGAAGCCGCGGGCGGAAAGCTAGTCTAGGATAAACACGAAAACTATAAATTCATGTCATTCAAGAAAATTGTACGTGTTTAGTGTTGAAAAAAGTAAAGGAATACATCCCGCAGTTTTTATTCTATTTAAGTTAAAGTCGATCACTTACACACGGTTACTGCTAAACCTACAGACAGACGCATCCTCATAACACGAGAGGGGTTACAAAAAGTGCATAAAAGTGCACTTAAACTTACAAATACGTTTAAACAGACCACTTCGCATACGTGTCGGGATAGACACTTACACAAACCTCTTCTAAGTAATACTTAAGATTCTCAGTGGAGGAAGAAAGATTCGCTGTCTTTGAAAATAAACTTTGATGCGTGTGCAATGCGTTTAATTCTAACAAAAATAAAAAAGTGAATTAAATAAAGTTAAGGTTGCATTATAATAATATAATAAATCTTTATTTCAGACATCAATATCCATACATAATATAATTACACATACATTTACAATTTGGCATATATTTGGGACATTTAACTTAACAACATTTAACTTTAACTTATTTATCAGTATAAAAAACAATTGAACTATTTACGGTTCCTACCTAAATGAACCATGGACCATGGAATTATGGCCAAAAAGCCATAGATTAAGAATAATAGATTAAAAATAAGACAGGTGTTGTTTTCTTGTTTTAGGTTTTGCACGAATAAGTACTAATACGAGTACATTGAACAAATTTTTCGATATCAAGAACCTATAATACGCTGGATAGGATACGCTGTTATCTTCGATACCTACTATAACATAGTTATCATAACCTATTTAAATGATGTATTAAATCTAGGTAATTTGTTAAGCTATACGCTTTAACACCTAACTATGAATTTTCCAGATAATTGTACTAGTCATTTTATAACTACACTAGCCGCTCCGCGCGGTTTCACCCCCGTGGCTCCTCTCCTGTTGGTCGTAGCGTGATGGTATATAGCCTATAGCCTTCCTCGATAAATGAGCTATCTAATACCGAAAGAATTTTTCAAATCGGACCAGTAGTTCCCGAGATTAGCGCGTTCAAACAAACAAACAAACAAACTCTTCAGCTTTATAATATTAGTATAGATTATTCAATTGAATTCCATACGCATACCATACCATTCAAAGAGATGCTTTTTATTGTCTATATCAACCTACTGTAAAACAATAAAACACCCGTATTACCTGCATTACGATTTAAAAAAAATCGATCGTGCGCAAAATAAACATCAACTAACAAAACATTGTACAAGACGAGTTCCCGCGCAAAATTTACTAACTACCCCCGATTTTTTAACATCCCTGCACCTTAATGAGGCCGATAAAGGGGGCACATTGAATAATTGTCCTTATTCAGTACCCTTATTAAGTACATTCGAGATTTTGTTGCCATATTGATAAGGGGGCTTGATGAGGTTTTTTAATGAGCCGTGACGTTTGAGCGTTTAACGTTTTTTTTTTTTGGGATAATGATTTTTAGTGATTGAGATTGCTTGTAGATACTTGGAGCATAAGATGCGTTGATTATTTAGAGATGATAGAGGGAGATATTATAGACTCGTTTTTTGAAGGTTAATAAGATAGTTCTATTGTAATGTGATTGTTTATATGGATTATGTTACAAGTTTATAAAATACTAGCGGTCCGCCCCGGCTTCGCCCGTGGTACATATTTACGTTTTCTCTACATAAAAACCATCCTCGTACTTCAAGAAATATAATAAAAAAATAATTATCGAAATCGGTTCAGCCGTTCTCGAGTTATGCGCTTACCAACACATTTTGCGATTCATTTTTATATATAAGAGAAAGAAGAAGAAGAAGAAGATATCTTTGGGATAAGATATTGTGATAGTTAATTCGTAGATATTATTTAATAATGTTTTACAAATATCATCGTTTATTGAGTTTATTTGCACTATGTTATTTAATTCCAAATAAAGATTTATTCAATTGTCATTGTACAATTTACATGTAGTTCTATCAAAATTGGTTCTTCTCTTAAATTAGCCAAAAATCATACTTACACTGTGACATGCATTGAATAAAAAGTTACACTCACTGTAAAGTTACATTTATTTATCCATATTAGTGACAGTCACGTAGCACATTCAGGAATACTTAAGGCGACCGTAAATCCTCTCAATTCACATCCACCTCAATCATAAGCAGCGCTGCATCGACATAAAAAGCGATAATAATATACATGTTACGGGTAATACAGGTTTTTAGGAAGAACGTGTTTTGCCTAGATAGAGCTAGTTGTAACTGAATCCCCTTAAAGCTAGTGCTAAGTGTAATTATTATTAACGAGGGTTTGTTTTAAGCACGCGCTTTATCTAAGACCTCATCTTCGCTTACGAGCAGTCGCGATCGTGGTCAAACGCTCCCCTAATGTTCATAAAACATGGTCAAAATCGATTGCTGTTTGAGTCTATCTAACCAGGCAAAACGCGTTATAACGAAAAACGCATTTCAACGGTAACATACATACATAATGAGGACACGTCTACACTCGCGATATCTCCCATCTAATGGAGCCACGTCTCAAATGTAACAATTTTAATATTACCAAATGATTTTTACTCCCTTCGCCGGGTACACGGCTGATAATAAGCTGAACCCGCCCGACATTAAAAGTGAAATTAGCATGTCTATTTGAAAGTGTAGCTGTGCTATATGTATGTATGTATAATGTTTTATATGTAACGCTGAAGGCACTCGTTCGCTAATAAGGTACTTGTTTATTTTAATAATCCTGAATGTGGATATCATTATAATATCGACGGATAGGTAGCAGCGTTCTTACGTTGAGTATTTTAATTTTTTCGCGACCGCCTCGTCCTTGAGGGGTCTATGTGTAATTACATGAGTGTACTTTTTGGAATAATGATGCTTTTTTAATGGTGCATGTTTTTCGAGATGAGTTGTTTTAGGAATTGTGCTAGAGGAAGAATTTGCTTGCTCGTTAATAAAATGGTACAACCACATAGCTATAAATATAACCGTATAAAAATGATCAGTGTTTCTGAATTGTTTTAATCATCAGCATTGATTTAACGAGCCACTTTCTCTGGCTTAAATTAGTCTATATCACTTCTGAATGTCAGTTAGTGGCTGAATAGTTAGGGCGCAAATCGTTAATTAGTTAATGTTAATTTTCCAAAAGAAAGAAGGTACAGAAATAAAACTTCGTATAACGGACTGATAAGCTAAGCTATTTACTACTGTCAAACTAGTTTTATGAAGATAACTTTCTAACTATCTTTCAATGGCCACAAAAATAGGAACCCAATTCAAACTTAGATCAAACGGCCATCTCGATTCCCGACGCATGTGTACAACGTTAACTAGACCCACGTCAGCTGCTACTCGCAGGCAGATCCGCGGTAATTGACTAGTGCACGCCTCACCGCGTCCTTTGGTATGGCCAGTCAAGTGGAAAATATGATTTGATGTTTAGTTTAATCATACTAATATTATAAATGCGAAAGTTTAATAGGATGATGTTCCTTTGACGTAAAAACGACTGAACTGATTACAATGAAATTTGGTATGTAGGTAGCTGAAGACCCAGAATAGGACATAGGCTTTTTTATCCCGAAAATCCCACAGGAACGGGAAATATGCCGGGTTTTCTGATATATTACACAGTCAATTTCACAATAAAGAACAAACCTACCAACATATCTTATTAAATTACATCAAATTCTTATCCTACAAAGTGTAACATTAATAAATAGAAAATACATTAGAAAAATATATTGTTACGTTCTTCTAATGTATTCCACCTAGCCCAATCATGTAAACAGTCCTTAAAACGACACTCATAAAAACAAACGCTCCACAAATCGCCTTTTAATATCCCAAAACAATTAACTAGAAACTCGTCAATAATCAATTACCATAAAGCAATTAAGGCTCCCAATATCTTAATTCATTTTGCACTATAATTTTTTCACCCCACCCTTATTAAGGCGAAGCTCGTTTTTACTTAGGCCTCGACGGAAGTCGCCCGGGGCTTTATGGTTTCCATTAATGAAGGCTTTAGGGCTGATCAGAGGCTCTATCGCCCAATCATGGGGTGTGGGTGTTTTAAAATTTTCATAATAATGTTTTTCGCTGCGAAATTTTCGGGTGTCGGAATGGTGGAGTTTAGTGTGATTTAAATATTGATTGGATGTTTTTGTTTGGTGTAAATAAATAATGGGATGTTTTACAGTGTAGGTAGAACGAATAGGATGGTCCGAAAATATATTTTTCATGCATTTATATCTCCAACTTCGCTTCTACTACGTAGCACAGAATACTTAATAGTATCATAGATTGTAGCTAAGTATTTCACGGTGTAAGCCTTAACTAAAATTTGAAATATAATAATATACATAATATACAAACATTAGCAATAGTCAAGTCAGCAAATTGAAACGTATCGATTAACAATAACCATAAAAAACGAACACCACAAAAAAAAATAGCAAAAGAAAGCAAAGAGGAAAAAGAAGTCGAGCAGTTAATTCGCAAATGTTTCAATTCCTTATTCAAATCGGATATCGCGCCATTTTTACACGTTTGAATTACAAATCGGAAGGCAGTTTATTTAAATATCTCCCCTCCAAATTGCTGGTTCGATGGCTAATGCGTACCTTCTAGAAAATTCTTTATTAATCTGTTCGTAGTGATCGTTTTTGAATCAATTTATGGTGAAGACGGTTCCCGAAATGCTTCAGATGTTCTTGAAATTAACACATGCAAACTTACCAACAATAGTGAAAATGATAGTTGTTTGGGACTGCATTTAAACATTTTTTTTTCATATGTCTTGCATGTGCTTAAACAGCAATACATAACCACTAATCAATCTTGGTGTGTATCTATACAGTTCATTTTTTTTTTATATAGTTTTCATACTTCTATCATGGTTTGTATTTATACGGATCGGATAATATTATAAATATGAAAAACATAAACAGACACAGTGACATGTTTCTATCAAATTAACTTCAAAACAACTGCCGATTGCAAATTTTTACCATAACATTTTAGTGGAATCTTAGCATATTCTTACTTTTTAGTTATATTGCTTGTTTCGCAAATATTAATAAACAAACAAATAAACCTTTTATCAAAAACGAAAGACGGCTCGGACGCGATTACCACAGCTGTTTGATCTTGATTAATTAGCGATTGTAAACGGAATAGATTATTAGATCGGTGATGGGTATTAGCCGGCTGATTACACGTCAAACCGCCGGCGTAATTAGTATGTATCGATTTTGGGTACTGTTTTGGGGACGTTTGATTTGGTAGGATTATACGTGTATTTGATTGTGTGTTTGTGAAGAGTGTGAAGGGCGTTGTATGTGTTGTAAGTTAAAGTATCAACCTGGATGACCGAGCTTTGAGTGGTATTTTTAATACGCTTTTTAGCGTACCGTAACGATTTGGTTCGATTTTGACCCGCTTTAAACGGACAGATTTAATTTAAACTTTACACACTTATCAAAGATCGGTGACAATGCAATGATTTCATTAGTGTATCTTATTAACAATTATTTTTAGGTGCTAAGAAGAAATAATTGAAAAATATTCTTGGAAGTACTCAGGTACCTTGGTTACCTACCAGGCTTATACTTCGTATTTTGTCTGTCTAGAATAATATTTTATATTAACGATTTCCAGAAATCTGTGTATCCATATTATTATTAGGCCAACTAACTTAGGTATATTGATTATTTTTATTCAAGTACGAGACTACAAAAATATACACTACCGAAACTATCCACAAACTTACAAGTGAAACAATGCTTACCAGTTGCTTCTGACAAATTAAATTGCATTACAAATCAATCAAACTACCCATGAATCAACATTCAATCAATTTAACCCCAACAAATATTGACAGAAGCTTACAGGTGCTAAATGCAGTGTTACCAGTTGCATATGTTAATAGAGGAGGTATCAAGGGATCTGTTTGGCTTTATTGATCTCGATGTAACATGAGTTTGGGAATATCTGTGTTATCTCTGATCGCTGGTAATTAACAAACTGTTTTGTTTAGTTTAATAGTTTTGTAAATGTATATACGTAACAAAACTATATCCATATACTGCTTTACGTAATTTCTTGTTTTTAATCATATTAGGTAGTCTGTTGAAAGTTTGCGTTGGTAATGAGCGAATAAAATGGTGTGTAGTCATTTCGGAATGTTATAAGATTTTGTATCAACATTTGTCTATATATATTGCTGTTGCAATGTTACAAACATACGTATTAAAAGATTTCTTATATCCATTAAAGTCGATAAGTCCTTCAGCATTACAACTGAATTTCAATGAATATTCTTCTTGGATAAATTAGTAATTACATACGTATGTACCTACATACCTATGCGATGAACTGATTATATCCTTTATAGAATTGAGTAATAAACGGAATGTATTACAAGATTAGTGTTTATCTATTTCGACATATATTTGAATCTGACTTACATTTTCGCTTACCACTTAATTTATTTAGTCCAAATTCCAATGAAGAATGCACTACACCTCTCTCGCACATTCCTGCCAAGCGTTAAAACTCCCACGGGGTGAATTATCCAAGACGTCAGGCCACACCAGGGGAGGAGTGGGGGGTCGGTTTTTTCCGTCAGATAGATTGGATGACACTCGATCCCCCCAAGAGGACGAAATTAAAACGTCGGCGATGAGCCGAGCCAAACGGCCCCGGAATTATTTTCCGTTGAGTGATTCTCGGCCATAAAATTTCTGATTGATCAATTCATTTGGTTCTTCCATTTCGTACTAATGAAGTGGCCCGCGGGACAGTTTTTTGTACGCTTGTTTTCGTCTTTAATCGCGTTGGGAGGTTACATAAATTTTTGACACTTTGTGAAGACTTGGGTGTCGTAAATATCTGTACTATAGTGGGAAAATACAATGTAAGGCGCAAAGTATTGCTGCAATAGAAAGGAAGAACTTTAGATTTAATATGAACTGCGTTAACTTGTTGTTTACAAGCGATACTTCCTGCACCATTATTTTTAATCGTGCATTAATGTTTATCATATAGAGTAAGTATGTGTTCGGCTTTTCAGCACACACCTTTAACCTACCTATAGTGTTTACTGGAGAAATCATCCCTCCAACTTCAAACTGCAGTCACACGGTCAGTGGTGTCAAATGGGGGTCAACGGGGGTTTTATTGCGAAGGGATAATGCGTCGATTTGGTCACTTTATACGCACTCTGTTAAAAACATACTGTTGTGTTTTGAGGTCATGTTTTCTTAAATGATCGTAGGTGTGTGGGTGTTTGTAATGTGTGTGTGTATGATAGTTTACAAGGCAAGTACGTTTAGTTAACGTCGTATGGTTTGATTGTATTTATTATGTTTTTTTGTAGGTGAATAATGTAAATTAAATTTTTAATTAAATATTTGATATATACCTTTTTTGACAGTACATAATTATCTAAAGATAATTTCTATCCAAAAT
>CAJQZN010027668.1:0-39566 GCA_907164685.1 Colias eurytheme | reverse complement strand
AAAAAAAACGTCACAGCACCGATTTTCAGTGAGCCCCGAGAGCAATAATTCGTCATAAATTCATAATATATTTTAATTAAAGAAAAGAAAATAAATACAATATTAATAGTATAATGTAAAATATAGACATAATAATATACTATAATATATATACACACATACACGTATTATAATATATTACATATAAAAGAATTTAATGCATAATACATTAAGTAGAACCACTAAATTGGTAAATAAATATATAAATAAAACAAAGCAATGAAAGTTAAAAAGTATATAAACTGACAACCATGGACGTGAACCCAAGGAAAGCATGTTTCGACGAGTGAAGGGCACCATCCTAGCTTAAAAGTGATTTTCTGCTACCTGGCGCTTATTTTCCAACAATAATTACTTCTAGGATATTAATATTGAATACAACAGCATTTTAATAATAATTGAAAATATACAAGTAGGACGGCACAAAGTCTAATACTTAATATGACTTCCATAGAGCTACTAGGTACATAATAAATGTCATTAACACACGAGTCTCGAGTGTCAGTAAGTCCGTGAGGTATTAAACAAATACTGTACAAGTTGCCAAGTGACATTTTGTTGCGTTCCCCCTCCCACGTGCTGCCCAATAACATAAATAAATATAGATTTTTTTGTGATAAAATGCTTTCAAAACAATCAAGTCATAGTTAAGCCATAAACAACAACAAACGTCCAACAGTAAAACCTTAAAACCATAAAGCGGCAGCAAAACAATATTTTTATGAATTCCAACTACACTTTATATGAGACTACTGGAGATAATACTCATGAATAAACTTATAGAACTAGAACATTTTACAGCAGCGATTTAACACGTGATAAAAGTTGTAAGTACAACGGCAATAGCATTTCGCGAACGATAAAAACTGATTCGAATGAAGATTTAATGCCACAACTGAGCGGCGCCGAACCACCGTCTGCAAATTTACGACTTTAGAGTTATAATGGTGATCACGCCCACAATACACCCAAATAATACTGTTTAACTCCGACAAAGCATTTATGGTACACATATAAATCATACGGCGAAGCGCAAACTCGCGAAATCACAAATGACAATGGAAAAAGTTCTAAAGAACTTCTGACCAAGAACACTCGGAATTAAGTTATAAATACGGTTGCATACGGAACGCGCGGTACCGTTAACTTTTAACAAGAATTAAAGGAAATGTACGTAATAACAGTGCTAATTCTGTTCTTTAGAAATGCGTATATCGGTATTTTTCACAGACAAGTTTCATTGTAGTTAGGTATGTGTGCCACGCGCTATGGAAACTTGAAATTTGTCACGTAAATAAACATCAAAGAAAATGAAGACGATTATCATCTTTACCGCACTACCGTTGCTATTTAAACCTCATTTTATATTACCGTGTTTTTGCATAAATATAACTGTTTAGTTTTTGTAAGGATTAAAATCACTATGACGCTAAAATGAATTGCGAAAAAACGTCCTTCGTAAAAAATAAAGCGAAAAATATGATTAAATAAAATCAATACAATGTAAAATGAAAATAAATATGTATAAGGATCCAACAATTTTAACGTATTTTATTTTATACCCAAATAAGCTCTTAAAAACCTGATCCTCTGTTAAGCAATTAGTTATTTTTATAACCCATAGTTTTATTAATCGTTTTTCCATTGAAAATAAAATATTAAGTGGCGCCAATGAAAAATACCACGGCGACTTTTTATTCATTTAAATCGAATGAATATTAATTTCGTCTCATTTAGTAAATCCGCGATTAGTTACGGCGCGGGCAATTAATTTTCAATTCACAGATAATATAAGTTTTATTTGTGTTTAATTGCAATGCAACATTGTACGATAGAATCTCACAAGTAGCAACACGGAAAGCATCTATCAAGCATCCGTGCATCTCAGTTGAGAGTTACGTAACAATAATATTGGCATAGAGGCTCTGTTAAAATAAAATAAACAATGCTAATGAGCGTTGTCTGTCAAATCGTGACTGCCGTTCGATGGGAGCTGGTTAGGGCTGCACCACACTATAACTAAGATATTTATAATATTAAGGTAGCCATGAAACTACATAAGAATGAAATAAAGTGTTTTAAATTGTATCGGATAATATAATTAATACAATCGTTCATGATTATGAAATTTCAACGTTTGTTTTTGTTTTTATTAACACTAATAATTGAAAATATTACCTACACAAAGCTTATCCGAAGCGAATGTAATGAATTAAACCTGTTTAATATTTTCTTTTACTCAAAAGTCTACATGAAAACGTAACTAAACGGGTCTTATCGTAGTTTTTTTTTTTATAAAAATTAACTTGTCATAATCAAATCGCCTATAATTATTTATTTATTTAGTATTTCTCTGTATTATGGACAGACCCTTACTTATCAAAGTTCTCAGGTTCATAAGTATTTGTTTGACGTACAATCATTACAACAAATTGTTTTTGATATTGATTGCTCACTTCCTCATCATTTGTATTACATTGATTTTTTCCATTACAGATCTTCGATTGATGTTTTGTTTCGGTGTATTTGATGCTAATTATCATTGGTTATGAACAATAGTGATTTAAAAATTAGGATTATTTAGTATTACATACTCTATACTACTCTACTCTATATTTGTGACGTAAGGGCGAGTCCACTTTGTACAATAAAGATTGTAAAGTCCGATGAAATACTTTACGATAATCTTGAAAATTTTGAAGATCTGCATACCTAATATGTAACTTCTTATTTTTTATTTATTTATTAATATATATTATTTCGCTACAAAATTTGGATAACAAGGAAAAAGCGTCATATTTCTCTTTCTTTTTGTCATTATTACTATATCACCAACGCACACAGATCATCAAGTACACACTTATCATAGCAACAATACAATAATCCTTAAATACCATCTTTTAATTGTCAGATACAAGAGCAAAATAAACTCGTAAAACTGTTTTAAGTAAATAAAAAATTATTTCCAGTACTTAATTTTTATACTCGTCATTATGTACATTTTATTGCATCTTGAAGTGAAATAAATTCGATACTTTATGATAATTGCAATTGACAATCGAGATAATTGTTTAATCGATTATGTCTTGTTTAATTCCAATTTAAAAAATCGATTGCAGGTTTTGTTCCTGTTCTTAAAATTAAACACGATGTTGCGAGTTATTTTTGTGTGTTTAAATGACATTTACTAGAAAAATATGATGATTAACTTTCAGATTATAGTCATAGGAACTCTTTATCGCGAAATATTAATTATACCAACGTTAAACAGTCAAAATAATCCCTAAACCATCATTTTACCACGCGTGTATGTAAATTACATATCTCAGTGATGTAACACCAATCTTCACTCGATTATAAACATTTTCGAACCCGACTCGATATCACAACATTAATTAAAACACGATAATCACGTGTATTCTTATCTCGTAAGCTCAATAACTGAATGCAGTAGTCTCAGCAAGTTTAATAAAAAATTCAGATTGCTAATTGGCTACTTGTATTATTGCCTACGATATGATAACAGTTGGTCTTTTATCTCAAAACTACCTTCGATTGGTATATCATACACTATTAATATGTATTAAAATACAAATTTTATTGGTCGTGATATCTTTTATGATATCGCAAGGTTCTTGTAAACAGGTATACGTTTTGAAATAAAATATCTCTCCACGTAATAGGGAATTCTCTTTTATTTTTGGATGCAAATAATAGAGCTCGTAATAATTATATGCTTTTATTTTATAGTCGTAAAATTAGTATTACAATTATTACTTGCAAAACGATGTCATATAACAGTGTGCAAAGTTCTATTCAATTATTAAAAGAAGCGGCAAAAATTGCTTACATGCTAAAATGTTAAAAATTTTACTTTTATTTATAAAGATGCAACTAGAGAAAGACACGTGTAGTTCGCACTCAATAGCGATGAATGATGCTATTCAAATTCAACTTTAGTTTTTCTTAGTGAGTCTTAATAAAACAAAACATGATTATCAAAAAGACTAATTATTTAGCTACGTTGTAAGCATATAATTCCAATCGATCTATTATGACTGTCGCTAAGATATTTTCAAGTACCATGGCACCACTTGTGTTGCAACTCGCATCTTCGTCAAAGCTATTTTCCCATACAAAACTTTCTCGTCCAATGTTTGTCTTGTATTAAGTACCAACCTACGCACTCTGATCGACTTCTGATGGATTTTGATTGAACGAGGTGTTGATATATCCATTATAATTATTCTTTGACACTGTCCTTTACATGCGCCGTGAGAAAGTCGAGATTCCTCTCATGGCATGGACATTGGACACATACTCGTATCAGTTTCTTGATTAATTCTATAGATTAGGAGAGATACAAGTGAAACTAGACGATTTTTAATCCAGCTAGTATCAAAAGTACTTTAAATGCGATAATTGAATGTGTTTTAATGAAATGTGACATACATGTACAGGATGGAGAATAAATAATACTTCGGTATCTGCAAATCCGCACGTGGCCAGTGTGGTGGATTACGGCCCTTATTATAGGAGGCCGTAATCCGCCACGCAGCCGCCCTTATTACAGGCCCGTGTCTTAGCAGTGGGAACATTTATGGGCTGATGATGATGATGATGATGAGTATAATACATTTAGTAAGTCATTTTGATATGATTTTTCTTATATTTACTTCATTTTATTTATAAATTTAGCATAGGTACACACTTGCCCCCATATTTATATCTTTTGGCGAAAATGTACCCAGATTAAAATGCTTGTTCCAAATCTTCAACAAGATTGAACTTAAAATCTACGTTTCCATTAACTTATCTATCTAAAGGAAGCGGTCAGAAGAGTAACCGTAATATAAGATAAATTGTGTAATGTCAAATACAGAAACATCGATACAGATTCGATTACGAGTCTCAACAACCACTATAGATATTTAATCGATTTGATTTCCGATAAAAATCTAGTTTAGATTATGCTTCGAGATTAGCGGATTTCTTGAATACATTATACGGGTCAAGGACTCAGTATTATATTATTACAATGTGAGGAAGATTTAAAATTGCGCAATATTACGTACCTACTTTTACAAGATGATTTAAGTATCTCCATAATTTTAAATCGTTACTAATAGCTTTTAGAGGTAAACACACAGTCCTAAATTTATTGTTCCGGTTATTCTATAAATAATCTCATGTGAAAAAAATTGCAAAAAAAAAATATTTTGTACGAATAAAGAATAGGTAAAAAATACTGAAAACTCTATGGAGATACACTTAATTTTCCATTTTGATAGGTATAATAAAATATGGGAGGATGCTATTTTTACCCGACTACGGCAAAGCAAAAGGAGGGTTATGATTTTGACAGGCTATGTATGTATGTATGTATGTATGTATGTATATATGTATGTATGTATGTATGTTCATCTGTTCCCTCGTAACTTCTAAACTACTTATCAGAATTCGACAAATGACATATCATTAGAAGCGTCTTAATTGTCCGCTGGTTATAGGCTATATGGGGTTTCACAAAATCTAATGTGGCGCCCTCTAGCGGACAAAACATACAGAGTAAAAAAATAAAGTTAAGATAAATATGCCGTGTTTGGTATCATTTGAAAGCTTTTTACTTGCACATTTTGAATATATATATATTACTAGCATTTGCTTGTGACTTTACCTGTATTCATGGGCTGATTGCATATAATTCACATCTTTTCGTTCATAGCTTCTTTATTAGTTCATCAATTTAACTTTTGTTTTATACTTTTTCAGCGTCGTTTTTTGTCGTAGTTGGGTTTTAGTTGTTTTACTTTTTATCTTGTTCGATAATCTTGCAAACAAATTATAAACAGACATAGTCTACAAAGGCCTGTGACTTGAAAATTGGCGTTAACTCTCCACTATGTGGACGCAGCATTAAGTTATCATAAACAACAATTGCTCACACCTTTAACAAGGCACTATCCTAGTTAATTTCCTAAAGAGGTTGGGATAATAGGATCCTATTACACGCCTGCTAATTCACATTAATATTAATTTCACGCGCCGTACATCAACAGATGTAAGCTGTAACGAGCATAATTCCGGCATTTCTAAATAAATCCACTAAACTTCATTAAAATTTGGACATAATACAATATTCGAACACCTAAGCCAAATTTATTATTAATTACAGTATGAGATTCGCCATAAATCTTGCCTTAGTTGTCTGACGCCTTGCAACCAATAATTCTAAATTCTAATATGTTATCGGAATAACACGTTTATATTTTAATACTTACTTATGACGTAATTAATAATTAAATTACAGGCGTACGTACTAAACACTATAGTTAAAAGATCATCCATCAATTTAATAGGTATTATTTTGGATTAAGAAAGTGAGGTGCTTGTTCGATAAAATCAAGTAATATTAATTGGAAATAAATTGGGTTAATTGGTAGGCGCAAATGTGATTTATAATTTACTATGCTTTATAGTCTATATTAACGGCATTTGGGATCTATTAATACTAATTTGCATAGTTAAGATTAATATCGTTTTTATGTTCATCTCCGTAATTAATAGAGTGTAATTAATTTTTCCTTGGAAATGAGCAAATATAATAAAGAGATATTAAACGAAGAAACACCTTTACTTTTTATCTGAAATAAAAAGGATATTGCATGCAATTCGTTGCATACAAAGCGGTCTTGCAAACCTATTTAATCAGCCAATCTGATTATCAAGCAATGCACAATTTGTTTCATATCCATCTTCAAAATCCTCTCGTTATTCCAGCCAAAGGCAATGCGTGGCTTTGGCTATAATTTTCTATGCAAGTGTTAGTAAACATTTCGCTATTAAATCTGTTATTCAAATTGTGTACTGCCAGCCAGCCATGTCAAATAAATTTTAATTAAACCGAACATTCTCGAACCCAATGACCGCTACTACAATAATTGACAACTTCTTGATGAATCACTTTAGCTACCTTGTTATAATATAACTAGGGCCATCTATCTTGTGGCCATAGCATAGAAAGCGTTGATATAAAACGCGTGATATATTGGTGAAGATTTTTTGGTAACGTAGATTTATGTTGTTTAAATTTTGCTGGACAACTTACGCAATACGAGCGGATTGAAATTGCGTGACAAAAGCGTTACCCAACCCGATCGAGCTTAAGCTCTATGACTAAAAAACAATCCGCATATATTTTTTTTAGGTATATTCAGAAAGTACGACAGTAGCATTCACTTAATTATAAAATCAAACAATTCACAAATTTGATTTAACGTCATTAACTTTGTAGGTCACTTCTCAATCAATTTAAACTGAGCGCTTTAAACTAATAAGTCTACATACCCGGACTCCATAAATAATTTGTCGTATTACATTAAAGTCCTTTCCGAGGTATTTAATATTAATCTCAACGTCCCACGTCACATCAGCGATAAGCTTACATTGAGATTATTTCACTAAAGAATAAAACAACAAATACCGTTAGACCGATTGTAATAAAAAATATTCATTATATTTATTCAAGAAGGATAATTTTATAAAATACAGTGATAAACATTTCTTCTTCATCTTTCAGTTCAATTAAATTAACAATTTTTATCATTTAAAAACTGTTAAACAATTGTAAATACATCGAACATCGTCCCATACAATTATATCTCGAAGGTTGTTATCACACTGATCCAAACACACCGTCACTTATAAAAGTTATGAAGACGCAGGATGCACCTGCGTAAAGCATTAAAAAAGGTATGATATTTCGTAATTAAATTAGCGTCCCCGAAATTAAAAATTAAAAACACAAGGCGTCCTACCGCACGCAGTTGGGCGCCGCCGTCACGACACATACCATTGCATTTTATACCCATCAAATCGCTCGATAATTGAAATGAGTTCCTTGTAAAAAGCAGAAAAACGATTATCCCCATACCTTTTAAGACGTCCGAGATACACAAATGGATTTTGTATTAGAATTTATGTCACTTAGTAGATGATATAAAAACGCGCCGACGGGTTTACACGCTATAAAAATATGGGAACGACAAGAATGCCTTCCCGGTTGTCAATCGCTCGGTTTAATAATCGTAAAATGTTTTTGATCTACTCGAGCTTTGTATTGAAATCCCCGATGTATGGGCGTGTGCCCGATGCGTATTATTCAAGGCTCAATTACTTCTTCTGGGATTGAATATTAATTTAAACATTTTAAACTTTCTTTTAAATATCTTCCTATCACGTAATCGGAATGGTTTTTGAATTCCGGAATTCTATTTCGTGAAGTGAACAGCGATACTTACATGAAGGCATAGCTACGAAGCGAAAGGTTGGCATTATTTGCATACGTTTTAACGGTGCTGTATGGATACAGGTATATGGAATAAACATTATTAGACACACGTAACACTATATAAAGATGAACACATGCAAATCAATTGTAGAAATTGCTTCATTAGTGCTTTAGACCAGCAGTAGGTAAGATTTTTATTATTGACTATATTCAGCATAAAATAATTTCAAATAATTCCAATCTTATATGCAGAGACAAAAATATAACGATAAATTAAATATTTTATCAAAAATAAATAGTTATTTCATGTTTTCCCAAAATTTCAGTTAATTCTTGTGTAGCAATGATGTGGACATAATGACTAATTCCACAATGATTATGCAGATATTTGGATGTATTCTCACTAGAGAGTGTTTCTAATACTGAAATTTAGCTTCCCAATACAATTTTATGATCTGTCAAGCCATTATGCATATCATTAAAGTTAAAGACGATAAAAATTGATTTTAACGATTTTGAATTTTAATAAGCCGTGTCTAATTATTGAAGAAGTCGTATTAAGAAATCGGGTTTTCTACCAACTATGTAGTAACTTCAGTTGGCTGATAAACGACCTTTTATTTTATGTGTTACAAAAGTCAATATTCCATTACAAATTTTTGTAACCAATAAATAATTTACATGAAACTAGTAACAATAGTTGTGAGACAATAATTCAGTGATGTCGTAATAGTTGTTAACAATTTCCCAAATGTTTCAAAAGTTTAACACCAAACGTGTTGTGTTAATCGGTAGGTAATTTATATACCAAATTCTTAACGCCCTACACGATTAAAATACATGGTCTTTTTAATATTCATAATGTGCTCGTTTCGGTGTAAAAAACGGATGTATGGCACTCAATCCATCACTGGTTTTTATTGGTTCGACAGGCTACTATTGTATAAGAGTTTAACAATAAAATATAAACACTAACAAAAAATAATATAAAAGATTCAATACGTTAAGATCACTCGACGCGCGTTTTTGAATTCAAATTAAGACCATATTGCTTTTTTATTCACGGTTTGGGATAATTAAAAATTAATAAGATATTTTATGTATTTTGTAAAGAGTGATATATTATGCATAGAATTTCATAATAGTGGTATTTACAGCAACTTGTATAAACATTTAAAACAATTGAAGGGCGCTTTGATATTGCTCTAAATATTTTAAAATATATTACTCGTAGTAATAACTTGTAACTACTGGTTAAGGTGGTTTAACCATAATTTATAGCGTGGTACGTTTCTTTTTACGCTTTTTACGTAATTACAATTTTTTAACGCTGAATATATATTTAAATGAATAACCGAGACAGCTCATTTATCGTATGTAAGAAGACATCATCGGTTAATGATAAAAATCCTGCTTCCAAGTTTTTAATACGTATTCATTAAAACGCTTGTTCCTATACAAAAAGTGTAACAGAGTATCTAAGTTATAAGCAGAAGATACGTGGAAAAATATTCTGTAATTTTAACTGAAGTAATCAAAACTTTAATAAGAATAAGAAACTTAATAAATTAAAACATAAAATACATTAAAAGCAGGCTCTATCAATGAAATTATGACGTTAAGATTCAATTGACACTCACTTTATGTAAGAGTTAAACCGTTTATATTTTTTTCTAATAAACTAACTACTTACTTTTTTTCGTCAGTCAATAACACATGATTTGTTGCTACTAAAATCATTCAATTATCTTGTGATTTTAACCATTCACCCTTTCTTTAATGAATTCCTACCAAAAGCGGAGTAAAAAATCACACCACCTGATTAATTTTCACAGGCAATTAACCAGCTCGTTTGCCTATTTATATAAACAATATCTAACTGAAATGTTAATGGGCATGGCTTGTTATTAAAGTCAGATATGGGCGGACGTTCAATCTCCATACCGCCGGTCACTTGCGCCGTAGACCGCGTATAAAACCCACAATTACGCTTATTGGAGGATCAGATCAAAAGCTCCGACAGCAACCTATTATGACGTACACCAAATCAATGTATAGCATTTAATTTTACACGCTTACTTTGAGATGACAGCGCTAAGGTGCGTTAAAGTAGCCGCGCCGAGCGTAGCCTTCTCGATATAGCATAGGGTGCGGGATTGGCAATTAACTCTGCGATTGCTTTAATTTTAATAGTTTCACAGAAAATTGCCGCTTAAAATTCAGTATGAAGTCTTAAAATTATCAAAAAGTCATCAATAACGGCACTCATAAACAACGCTTTTATAGCGTATTGTAAAACAATTGAACAGTGTTTTGTAATAGTTATTTTTAACATTTACATAATATGATGTGAGGATACAAAATGATTTATCGTCGAGCGCCGTCCACACTTCTGTCAGATACCCACAGAACTGATATCAATAAACCATTAAACATGCATTCATATCATTTCTTACAATGGTGATAAGATCGCGTCCTTTGGTTCAAAACTTCCCTCTTCACATGAGAGGGACCACCTGAACATTAAACGCGTCGTGTGCAGCCGTCAGCTGTGCTAATTAATTTATTGTCACGTTCCATTCTTTGTGACGTATCCTAATCTTTAAATACGTCCAAACATAAAACCTGCTTCGAAACAAGACGGCGAAATTAGAAAAAAGAGTCCTCGAATCAGAGAGGGTTAAGCTACCGATGTATTGTGCTTTCGAATAGAATCCACATAATTTACGACGACAACAATCAATTTATCATGCCCAAAAAACTAGGAAACTAAAATTAATAAAAGTAAGTCATGTATCATAAAAAATTACTATCGTTTAAAAATTCCCGCAGTCCTTACGTTCCAAATAAAGACGCCCACGCTAAGACGAAGTAAAAGTCGCTTTCCAAACGCAATTGTATACCGTGACAAGTCAACAAAGAGTCTGCATGCATACGCTTAGCTAACAGGTAACATTTAGCTAAGAAAAATCATAGAGAAAGTAATATAATAGAGCAGAGTGCATTTGACTTCTAGGCTTTTGTGAATAAAAGATAATGCATACGTTGAAGCAACGATTTTGCAATTGTTTCGTTAACCCCGCGACTAAAAAGTATAAATACTAGAGTGCGTAGAACAGACTATTTATAAAAAGCTACTAGTAACGTCATTGTATCTATTTATGCATACATTATAAGCTAACATTAACCGTAAATGAAATATACACAACAAAATTAACAATAATAAAAACCATTCATTATTCACCCATGAAATTGAAATAGTTTTGTATAAACAAAAACAAGCAATGAAAGTTGTCAACTTTCTTTAGTGTGAAGATAGCTTTACTAATTTTTTCTTACGTAATCGTAAAGCATACTGTTATAAAACAGTAGGTGGCGATCTGACTATCATTTGATAAGTGTCAAGGCGTCGTGGGAACATATTTGAAAACATTATTCGATACTAATTTTTGGAATTGCTTTAGTATTATATTGTCTTATAATTAACGAGAACAAATTATTCTCATTACCATTTTAATTCAAATTATATTGAACCTTATGTAAGCATTTGTTACTACATGATTACATACAACTCGGACAGGATGCTAAAACTTTCATAGTAGACAAATCTTGACCCAAACTAATTAGCTTAACTACACATGTTTCATAATATTTAAGTACATATTTATGTAGCTTCTCTGTAATCATTTCTTTTTGTAAGGATATTTTTTTCTTATAAATTCGGGTTATGTGATTTTAAGCCACAGGTTTCTGAATCCTGCGCTATGATTGCCTCAGACTTTCTCATTTTAGTACAAAACGTCATACAGCATCTTCTTACAAGGTTAAAATTCTTTTTGAAATACGATAGATCAAAACTGCATGAAGAAATAAATTTAAAAAAATAAAGACAAAAACTACTTGACTAGGAATGACTTGATGTATTACAAATAGAAATTCTCCGTAGAATGAGTGCAATCCATGCTGACTAAGCGTGGTGATGAATGATATTGATACATTTTTATAACATGCTGGTTTGATCATAATTGATATGAAAACCTTGGCCATTAAGAGCAATGGTTGTATAAATAATAACATTTTTCTTCCCAATACCTACTCACGTAATATTTTTGAACTAAAGCTCTACCTATTCTTCTCTTCTCAACTTAGTCTTCTACTTTTGATTGCAATTTCATTCACCTTTCCACTACTTTTAATTATACTTTCAGGTTACTTAAAACTGATGATCTAGTGTGATTATTTAAATACTAACAGATTCATTTTTCTATTTCCTACTAGCCTCATCTTGAACGAGACTCCAACAGTCTTCTACTTTTGTTTGATTTTAACCAGCACCACTACTATAAATTTCTCGTGTTTTACAATATTTCGATGACTGAACCAACTAAACGATCACTTAAGGCCCTCCATGCAACAAGATACTTCCAATTCATCTCACAATCTGTGAAAATTAATCCAGCTATTAGTATTGAGAGTCACCGTTCACAATCGACTCGTTAAGGCAAAGAGCTTAACGGAATTTGAGTGTCCAAGCATTATTTGCATTATGTTCTGTTTGATTCGATAATTTAACAGTCCACACCTTGCTGGGTCAATATTGACCGAATTGTCTGGACAGATTGCTACAAGTCATGCAGTTAGTAGATGAGATTTTCATAATTATTTCCTCGATAACTTTATAATTTATTCATTCATTTATATCAAAATAATTTATGCATTACATATTAAAAATACATACAAAAAATAAAGCTTCCTCTTAACAATCAGTTCATTACATTAGCTCTACATTCGTCGAACACGTGGTAACAGCTGACGTATGAATTACATTGTTTAATGTCAATGCCTTCCATCCACGCTATCTACACAGCTATCTATTAATCATCTATTAAACTTATTTTGACCACACACAATCCTATTTAGATTTTGTTTAGTAAATCATTAGATTTTTAGTCTTATAAATATAATGCTTGAAGTTTAGTGTTTTTAAAACCTCTATTGTATCTAGTTCTAAGGACTCTAATTATTAAATCTTATGAAAATTAAATAAAACTATGACACTAAATATGAGACATTTTTAGTCATAAATAAAACTGTTGATTTTCAAACACAAACAAACACGTCTTGTGTTTCAAAAGCCTGTATTGTATCTAGTTTTCAAGTAAGTTCTTAAGTAAGGTCTCCAATTATGAAATCTAATGAAAATTAAATAAAACTACATCACTAAAACATGAGCGCTTATTACCAACATTACAATACCATAATAAGGCGTATTACATCAGATAGCATTATATTCGGCAATTCATTATCAACAAAAACATTCCGCTCATGATTAATACGTATTTAATAACGCCCACATTGCGATCTTAGAAAAAAAATGTCTACCTTTCAATACGTCTAGACATCTGTGGTAATCTCAGTAGTAATATGAAACCTGGTACATTTAAACAATGAGTAGGTAACTACCCACATACATACACACACATTTTCGCGTCTTGCCGCTCGCTTATGCAAATAAAAAGGTATCTTAACCGCGGGTGTCTTTCATTGGTTTTTTATTTGGTACTGATGGATGTACCGAATTGAAATGTGATTTACACATAATGTTTCGCTCAGGCCATGTTGAACCTCCAATGGTGGATTATCCGTTATGCTTACCTTTATACTTTTAAAAATTAAATGTAGAGCATTTTGTTAAACAGTAAGCATTTGTTAAACTTGCTAGACTAAAGTACCAATAGAAAAAATCATAATTTCGTGCCATTCCGGGGACGCACGATAATACAATTTACTATCGCGAATAATTATTAAAAATTGTAGAATTTTTACTTCCAAATTTACCTTTTGAAAAGTTAACCTATATTAAAATATTTTGATCAGTCGAATGAATACATGTATAATCTTTATGATTATAATTTACATCAGCATAATATATTGATACAATTAACATTTTTCCTATTTTGGCCTATAATAATAATCTGGGTGGGCAGAAGCGATTTTTCATATCATATTACATGTCCAAAAGTACAATCTTAATTTACGATAGCTCATTCTGTTAAGCTTTTGTTTGTGGCTCTATGAATAATAAAGGTTTATTGTTATTATTGGCGCCATAAATTATTTCATTTTATCACGTTAAACTAGAACAACTTTTTCTTTTTTACATATATTCTCGTAGTATTTTGTCAGATTTTTTTAAGTGAAACTTCTTTAGGCGCGTTCAGAGTAAAATTTCAAGGTTGCGTCATGGTAATACAGTCACATCATGGAGTAAGGCGACGATTTTGGTATCTTTGAATTCAAAGTAAATTTCGGTTATTAGTAAAAAAAATGTACACATCACACAACCAAATTCGCGTTAACAAAAATCTTACTCAAACTAAACGAGTTCAAGTTAACCTTAAAAACAACACATGAACCCTTCAAAGCTTTGAAATACCACCCAGTACAGCAGGATAATGAAACGTCTCGAATCGGAAACCAACCATGAAGACGGTTCACATTTTATGTCCTCATTGAGCTGAGGTCGGTAAGCCTCTAGACCCACAATGTCATTGCTGGGGACTTGACACTTAAACTCGAAAGCAACTGTACATCGCTAGTGATTCAACTTCGTGCATTCAAATAGAAATTACTTTGTAATAAACCTATTTGTCGGTATGGTATTCAATTTATTTGCAGTTTGAAGATTCTGTTGTACTCTATAATACACTTAAATTTGGCAAATTATCTTAAATATACATTATCAGCAACACACTACATAAATATACAAACAACACATTACTCTTAATATTTGTACATAATTATTTTCTAGACGTCCGCGTTCGAATGTTTACTTTTTAAACGTTCATATAACTTTAATATATTCTTTGAACTACATTAACAAATAAAACTATCACCAATCCCTTTTCTGATCAACAATGTATATCACCTCTTACGTTTATGGGCAGCGCATTTCGATTAACATCAGGCAATGAGTTAGCTCATTCGCCTTGCGCTAATAAAACAAAAAGGTACTCACGTGTATACAGTTAGTAGCATCCAGCACTGGAGTCGCGCGCTGGGAAGCCACGTTACGTAGCGACCAGACAGCGCGCAGTCGATACCAAATACAATACAAAGCATACCACTCCGAGGTGGCACTAACGTAATGGTAACTATCCCTAGCTATTGACTAGCACTGCTTCCTCGATCCCCTTCCCTACTTATCCAGGCAGCGGCTGTCGTTCGCCGAACTAACGTACACGCACTCCGATACTCTCTTTTCACCACACCCCAGCATCTTTATTCTATCCAACTGTATTAATGCAAGAAATTACATTTAATATCTCTTCACCCTGCTGTCCGTTATCACTGTTCCCATGTTGCACCTGAAACAAAAAACACCGAGTCAATACGCGTCGATTTAAATTACACTTGATGGAAACTTAACAAACCCGTCTAAAGGTGGCGGTTCGCGCCGCGACAGAGACAAGCGACCGAGACAGGAGACCGCGGCCGAAGACCGCGACCGTTACTTGACGTTCGGCAATGTATAGGCGACAGTTCGCGAGCGAGACAGAGACAGGAGACAGAGACGCGAGACGGGAGACAGCGAGACCGTCGCTGCCCCAGACCAGTAGTGTCTCGTGTCGCGCTCAAAAAGCACAGCCGAAAATACTTTCTGAATACATTATCATCAAACATTAGGTGCTTGTTCACTAATAGCGAAAATGATCCTTCTTGGCCTCTAGTTAAATATAATTCTTTAATAGGTAATCTTCTTCTAGTTTTGTTTTTGTAATAATAATATAATAGCAAATCATCGTCTTCTTCTTCCTCCAATAGAACTTCTACTACTTGGTTTTCCATCATGATACAAAACACAACTACTACTACTACTACATCGACGGACTCTCTGATACTGATTAACTTTTCGGTCGTGAAGAAACTGATACACTTGTCGCGGTCTCCGGTCTCGGTCTACAGTACATGCAGAAGAGACCGAGACACTTGTCGCAGTCTTCGGTCGCGGTCTCCTATCTCGGTCGCTTGTCTCTGTCGCGGCGCGAACCGCCACCTTAAGTGAGAATTTTAAGGGCAAAGTCATAAATAAATCACACCTTTGCGCAAACCCAGACCCTATTGTTTAAACGCTACCATACAAACAAAAACTTTTATTTTTCTCGCAAGCCTAACAGAAAAAAGCGAACGGTCGAGAATTGTGTAATATCACAACAGAAAAGTCATTAAACAATGCCTCTGCCAGGAATTGAGGTGTTTATTATATCAGTCCACGTTCCGAGTCATTCTGCAAAAAGTAGAAAGTCAGGTAAAGTCGGTGGATGCTTTTTTTGCATTACCGGGAACTTATTATGCGGGATTTATGTCACTTTTTGTAGCGTCCGAGCTAATTATTGTTATCTGCTTTTTGCTTGACCAAAGCGTTTTCTATGGGCAATAATGGCTCACTAATTCTCATGACACCTTCGGAGTCGAAGCGTCAATCGGTTTAGACGTTTGAATGCTATTGTGTCGGCGCACAAAGCCACCCGCAACTCCTACCGTGCTTAAACGTTTTATTATTCGCATTGTCAGTGTCTCATTCAGCGCGCAGCTTCCACGCTGAAACACAACAACGCCTAACACCAATTAACGACTCAATTCTCAAGATTACCATATCGCTGACTCGGCCGATCTCCCCTAATGGCACGAGGGTTCGCAAATTAAATTCCTCGATGCGTATCGGCCTGCGGTCGGGCAAAAAAATAACAATAAAATATCGAATTTAGAACGGCAATCTGGACGCGGTGCTTATTATTTTAGCCAACAAAGTAGAAAACCATTTACAATAAATCATTTTGAATGCTTTCTCGGTTCCCATGCGAGCGGGCGACGCAAAGGGTGATTTCTGTCTGAGCATACATAAATAAAGGTAAAGGTTCTGTGCAGATCTCAGGTACATTTGTAAGTACACGGAGATAACGTCGCTGGAAGCCTGCGACGATACACGCGAACATAAAATACATTGACAAGCGATAAACGAGAACTCTATTGATTTGTACTCGATTTTATTTCGGTCAAAATAAACGTCGAAAGCAAATAGTCTATGGTATGCCTAATTGCTAATTTATGTATGAAGGCTAACGGCCAAACTTCATTCGACTTTCTTGTTTATTTTGTTTAGATTAGACAAATGAAATATTAAAGTACACGTTGGGAAGAGTTTACATAATTTGGCAATAACATGTCAAAGTTTATTTCGTTATAAATAACATGTGTGTTTAAACAACATGAAAATAAATTCTGAATATGAACTAAAACTTATACGAAAGTTAATAAAATCCACATTTAAAAAAACAATATACATATATGTAAATTTAAATCACCAACTACAACTTAATCGAATTCCAACGTACAAAACAACTAGTCGCTTCTAGATGTTTCTATAGAATTATTTGCAGAAGCGGAGACCACACGGGGGACCGTAGAATGTGGAGTGTTTGACGAACGATTAGGCGCGTAGCGGTCTACGAGTCGCTGTATAATTGTTTTCGAATGCCCACTTGCTTGGATTTTACTGCATATGCCAATTGAAAGCAAGCTCTTGTTTTACTTTCTTTTAGCTTGCAATGTGATTTGAAAATCGGAATTGTTATTTTTGCATACATTGAGCTATAATTATTATTCAACTAACTGTTAGTAAGTTATTGATGAAGTTGGAATAGTATTAGCTCCTCGTAACCGATTAAAATAAATAAGTGAAACATGCATTTTAAATCTCTTACGGGAGTTCCGTACTTTTCTATTATAACGAAGTAATATAATGTTTAATATTTTATATTTAATTTTTTACTTGTTTCTTGCAAACCATGACTTATTATAGCATTTTACCGCCAAACTTCCTTGATTATAAAAATATTCAGTCTTTAACCTCCTAAGGACCAATGGCCTCATATAAGTACATAAACACCATCACCATTACCACCCAAAGCACCAAAAAGTTTTAACTAAATTACCAACCACCGTCCTCATCCGATGACAAAATCGAAAATTCGAAATATCTTAAAAAATACCGCGCTTTTCTGCCTATGATCACTGTGTAACGCGATTGGCTGAATTGAACTATTAGGTTTGGTAGGTAAATGGGTTATCCAATCACAGAATTTTAAAATACTTTAGTTCAAGTTTTTAAAATGGCTGGTCAACGTAACAGAGGTAAGTTAAATCGTTAATTATCATATTAATCTCTCACTTGATTTTCATTTGGTATTGAAAAATAAATAGTAAAAACAGTACAGGAACGTATTTTAATTAAATTTAACGAAACAATTCATATTGTATTTTTTAAATTCACGGATAATTTTTATGTGATCATGTGAGAACATTGGTCGTTACTTACAACATTATTTTCATTTTTTTTTGTACTCAGTTGAAGACATTGGTAGTCAATGACTATAAAACATTTAATTAGTTAATAATTTATTTTGTTGTTTTACAGTAATTTTGAGTATAATTGTCCTGTTTTATGATTATAATTTATTTAAACTGTCAACAGGAATTGCTATTGCAATCAAAATAAACAGTTATCTTCCTTATTTTTTCAGTTATTCGTGACGATTATAATATCATCGATTTCCTAGCCGACTGACGGAGATTTTATTCCTAGTGATGAAGACTTAGGAGACCCACCATTTGTTTCCAAATCGATTTTTAGTTAGCTCATTGATATTTCAAGTTCCTAATATTGTACTTCCAATGTTTTTATTTCTTTTTTTAACATATGTTCAGATAGTTTAGATATTTTATTACCTAATATGTAGTAAACTTACACATTTAGAATTTAAGAAAAACTGTTTTTAATTCTTTTGTATACTTTTTAGAGGTTATTGTATGATCTCATATGTTATAACATAAGTAAATAAAAAAATCTACAAGTAAAACCTAATTTTAATAAAAAAATTTTTGGATTCACTTAGGTCTGAT
This sequence comes from Colias eurytheme, assembly GCA_907164685.1. Lineage (NCBI taxonomy): Eukaryota > Metazoa > Arthropoda > Insecta > Lepidoptera > Pieridae > Colias > Colias eurytheme. Next base: position 20,275 of record CAJQZN010027668.1, on the reverse strand, counting down.
GTGATCACATGGGAACAAAATAAAACGAGGTTTTTTTTTCAGAAATGTATTCTATAAGCTATATTTTACACAGATAAAAAATCCCACAAGTAAATTTTAACTCTAACAATAAAAAAAACAAAAAAATACCATTGGGTGGCAGGTCTGTTGTATTTTTATGTACTCAGATGAGAACAATGGGTGGTAATGCAGAATAGGATTTTTTTAGCTTGGTCCTTAGGAGGTTATACTTTAGAGAGCAAAATCGCTATCGAAGGTAGCGCAATAAGTTTTACATCTATGACGTAATGTTGAAACTTACATAATTTCTACACTACAGTATTTGTCGCAATGCGGTCGTTTATCCTACATTAATATGATAGTTTAAAATTTACTAAATCATTACGTATATTAAATAATAATAAACAGTTTGATAAATTTCCAATGAGAGAGTAGAGGTTTAAATTAAACCTTACTAAACGAAAATATATCTAACTAGCTTTTCGACCCCGGCTCCTTCTGAGATGTAATTTCTGTTCTCCGTTTTAGTTTTTTTAAATTTTTACGGTATTTACTAAGCCGAAATAAATCCAATGAACCAAAAAGCATTCAATTTCGTTCATTCGTTCTTAGTTAAGTGAAGTTACTAACACAACTATATTTTATTTATTTAAAAATATTTAAATATATGAATAATAATTTCCATTCTTAAGATTTTCCCCTAAATGAAAAGGCTTGTAAATGTAAATAATGCTCACTACAAAGCCTTCACGTTATAGTTCCGTAGGATAATTAAGTTGTCTGTTTCCTGGTAATATCCTGTACACGTCTACTCGTAATAGGCTTTGATACTAGGTTTTACCTAGATAGAAGTTATTCACCAACACACCTATGGAATGCCTTGAACTATGCACATAGCAACAGTAGGTTACACCTATATAGGTAGTTTCTACTCGAGTAATTAGCCGTAACTGATACTACTACTAATAGAACGTAGAGTTTAATTAATTGTTTGGTTGTTTGTTTGATTTCAATTCAACTTATAAATCAAATACATGGTATACACAGCCTCACATGCCCTTAGAATATGTATTAGCCGAATCTCCATTAACATTGTCAGGAGATTTTTTTAACTCAAAAATTACTGTAAATCCTGAATGACATAGGCTATACTTTATTTGTGTTTAACTACAGTTTCAGGATAAATATTAATTACACATTATCTTTAAACGCTCCAAAAACCAAATAAATTCATTTGCGTGTACATAATAAAACAACATAATTAATTGCAAGCTTGCAACCTTACACATTTACAAGGCTCCCGCATAACATAATTCATGGACGAACAAGACTAAGCTGAGTCAATCGGATCGCGACAATATAATCTGCCTAGCCAAGTGATGTGATAATAGGATTAGTAATCTATAGAATATATCAAATTATATGTAAATATAGTTATTGAGATAGAATTGAGGTCATGATGTTCATAAATTATACATGTGTGTATTTCCGGTGTGTGTTTATTATTTAGAATTTTTAGTATTGGTTTTTATGATTTTCATAATGTTATATTATTATTCATAGAATTAAAATAAATAATGTATGCCTATATCTTTCACATTTTTACTTAATGATCTAAGAGCGTGACCGTTAAAATAATAAACTTTGCTTTTCAGTTTTAATTTGATATGCAAATTGGTTGTCTAAATTTCAATTTCATTTCAGAATTAAAAATAGTTATGCCACAATTTTCAGTTACCATAAGCATTTTATCTACAAAATTATACTCATCCCTTTTAATCGATCACTAAAAGGCCTAATAGAAAATGTACCGTATCAATGAAGAAGCTTTTTAAAAAGCACATCAATAACCTTTATAAATGGCCGTTAAAAATGCCATTTTGCCCTACATTTATAACTCATAATGGAGCAATTACTACCCCACTATTAAGATAAGGATAGTCAGCAAACCCGATACTCAACTACCTTATTTCTATTAAAATAAACGACATGTATTTAATTAAACTAGGAACACCCATACAAAGTATCATGATTATTAATGACATAATTTTATGCGCGTTTATACGACTGAACAAGTTCAATTTTCAGTAATAAAGAGTATTTTTTTTTAATATAGGTATATGTTATTTCAAAATATATATAAATTCACTGATTAAAACGATCAGAAAAAATACTCTCATCATACTGAAACAGGAAACTCCAAAATGCCTATTCAAAAGCAACACCTCTACTAAAACATAGCTATATAAACTACCATTATGTTCATCAAATTGTTTCCAATAAAAATAATGCAATATTTATTCAGTACTTCAACGTTAAACGTGTGTTAAAATAGCGTGCGAAACTTTTAACTACTTGACCTAGAGCCATTAATCAAAGAGAATTCCTAAGCGCATGAATTCGTTTGAAAACTACTATAATTTCAATTACGATCACGAAGGTCATGTTGACTTTATAGGCGTAAATTACTGATTTATTAGCTTATTTTTATAATAACTTTTCAGCTGCACTAAAGCTTTAATAACAGAACTATTTTACATGATATAAGATTAGGTATTCAAAGAAAATAGAAGCTTGACCGCTTTCTTGGTTAAGTGGTTAGGGCAATAGCCTTTCAAATGTGTCGTGGGTCGTTAAGTATCAAAAAATAGCAAAATACATGGAGCTTAACATTTGCCATAAAATAGACTATCAGTGAAAGACGAGTGAAGGAAGTCCCTCCGCCACTTGGTGGTCTACCATATCAAAAGACTTGGAGAGAGCCCAATTGAATAAACAGACAACCCAGGATAGACCATCCTGGCGCATGAGAACGAGGAGAGCTGACCCCAAATAAAGGGATACGGCAAAGGAAGAAGAAGAAGACTATCAGTGAAAGACATGAAATAGCCACAAAAACATTTAATGAGAAGTCTAAAATTTAAATAGGTATTTAACCCCCCTTGCAAAATACCAATTTAATACTATTTAATGATAAATATTATTGAGCTATACATGAAGTAGTTATAATCATAAAAGTACAGGAGGTATAAAGTTAGAAATCTAACTGCAACATTAGACTGTAATGTCTCACATGTTGTAGTGAAGAGAGAAATTAATATGTGAAAACCACAGATGTAAAGAGACTAGATAGTTTATCAAAGCTTGTGCTGTAAAACAAATGGAACGCACAACTAATACATGAGTAAATAAAGTAAAAGTTTTTCTGCCACAATTAAAACATGAATGAATAAAATTAAATCATAGCTTTACAAGCTCTATATGGAATGAAGAATTAGGTCTAGTTTTGAGTATTATCTCTAGGACACAGGAATCTGTGATGTGGTGATATTAAACATAACAATAAACCCCAAATCACAATTAAAGTAAGTAAATCGATATAAAAAATATATTTAAAGATATTCAAATACATCAGAAAAACTAACATATTATTTTAAGAATAAAACGAAAGTAAGGCTCATCTAGTTAGGCTCTCTACTTAATTCTGTGGAGAAAACCAATCGTCTACCAACAGTCAAGAGCGTTTTATTGAAATTGCATATACTTATGACCTGACGATGTCGACAACTAGCTGCAAAATTGTCTAAATGCAACACAATATGATTTCAATCAACACTTGTGTGTTGTTTATAGAAGGCTATGTATAGCTCAATACGTAATAAGTATAGTTAGAACTAGCTAAAGAAGTAAGATTTAAAAAGATAAGGATATTATTTTTGGTTGTGAAAAAAAATGTCTCCAAATTTTATATATTATTATGTAAATTTCGGAAAAAATAATTCATTGTAAAAAAGAAAAATTTACAATGAACTCTTTCAAGCAAAAATGGTATGAATATTATTAGATTTCCAAAATATTTTACATATTTTGACTATTTTTTCTTACTAGCATTAATTAACAACTATGTTAACAAGTGTTCACGATAAAAAGGATTAATGAAAAACGGAAACTTCCATGTGATGTAATATAAATAATAATAATGTGTCATAACTCATAACAAACCACATCATAATTTTAACCGCTTAGTTCAATACCGGGATGATTGTAATGAACCGCATAATCTTCGGAGAGTAATTTCAAGAATTTTCAGTGCAATTAAAATAGTAAAAAGTCGATGATATCATTATATGGATAAATGAAATAATTTAACTAGAAAAACAACACCATAAAAAATCGAATAGCAGATTTGCTAAATCACGACTGATTAATTTACGACTTATTAGAAAAAATAGACCAAATATGAAACGTAAATCGCTCCGTAGGTAATTCTATAAAGTCCATTTATATAAGTCCGCAACGAATAAAAGATAAAACAGTTATAGTGACATATACGAGTGGGAATGTTTATTTTATGGCCAGGTACAAACTTTTAAAGTTTCAAACATTGTTTGAAAGAATACGTAACGGAGTCGGCGACGCGGCGACTGTCCCGAAGTTATTTGAGTCAATAACACCATTCCATAGAATATATGGGGGTGTTATTTTAAATTCCATTTTAGAGTAGCGAACCTGAATTTATTGATGCTAATAATTTTTCCCATTCGGATATATTATGGCTCGGAATTGGAGTCGAATGTGATATTGGCATTTTTGCTGACGTTTCGTGTTGACAAAACTTGTTTTGGAGGAAATTTAATGGATTTATTTACTTGTGGATAAATTTAACTTATTTATTTTGACCATCCCTTGTATTTATAAGGAATAATAGCACGAGGTGTCAACAGAGCTTTGTAGAGCGACTTTAGTGCGTATTGACACTCATGATTTTCAACTCCTTTGGTCCTTATTTTTTCAACACTTGCCATTTCTACGAAAACATAAATACCTAACGTGTTTAATTTACAATAAAACTTTCCTTTAAATAAATGCTGATTATGAAGATTTGTAATAACTCTTCAGCGAGTTGCTTAACCAAATGCTAAATTAAATCTTCTGCGTAACGTAGAGCCTTATCATCCCCATAGCCGCTAAACGAAGAGTATATAAATGTAGAAGGAAGTTCTTAGGTAGAATCTAATAACATTATTAACATATGTATTGATAAATTTGCTGCATAGTATATAATCTTTCAATAACTCAAACCGGCTCTATTATAACAACTTTTATATCCATTGCAATACGAATATAGAAAAGTTGGCAAGCTCTTCGTAGCTCAGTCCGAGTCCCTAACATAATCTAATTTCCGATAATGTCTTCGACTCTTAAGATTTATACTGTATTTATTAAAAGGGAACAATCTACAATCCTCTTTCGGAACAGTTTTTCATAAACCATATAACTTCATAACTTATAAGAAATAAAATGGGATTTTCATGTAAGAAATTCTTGTAGCGTGGAATTATTTATTTTATTTATTTTTATTTATTTATTTCATTTATTTCAGATAAAGTATCCATATAATTGTTAGTAAAATGGCCTTAAAAACTATGTTAGTATTACAATTCTATCTAATATAAAAAAAAAAACAATCTTATATCACAACCTGCTTGAGACATGGATTTTGACCCAATATCTCAAGACATCGGTATCCCATCTGTCCATGAATACATTATAATGTAATGTCTTTTGAAATATCTTTTTCAGGGTCAACATTGCATGAAATACTGAACTCGCATAGAATATTCCATACTTTTTTTTTTCTCACAAAATAATAAAGTATGAATGGCTAAGTTTGAAACCTTACACGACTACAATATTTTGTATTATTTTATGATCCAAGCGGCCACAGCTTGTTATGACTTTAAGCAATATTTAAAAATAGGGTTATCATTATCAATTTATCACCCAATTTTGTACCAATAGCAAGGACATTAGCCTCGTTTCAGTGTCATGTTGCTTCGACTCGTGTTTTATCCCTACTAATATTATAAATGCGAAAGTAACTCTGTCTGTCTGTCTGTTACGCTTTCCCGCTTAAAGCTCTCAACCGATTTTAATAAATTTGGCACAGACAATCATTAGACCCTGAGAAAGAACATAGGCTACCTTTATTTGCGAAAAAACACCATGCGGGCGAAGCCGCGGGCGGAAGCTAGTTAAAGTTATATAAAAATTAAACTCTACACTTATTTATTGGCTAATAATTTTATGCTGCGACCGAGATCGATTAATTAGAAAAAAATAGTTCTTATAATATTTACACTGGGCTGTTTCTAAATATTTATAAGGCAATCATTTTTTTATTACTTATATACATATAATTCTTTAATAGAGATTTCCGCAAGCTGTACTTTGGGCTAAGTTAAATCATTGAGTTTTCATATTTATTAAATATTATAGCTGTTATGCCAAACGTAATTCGTAGATGTCCCAAAAATACTTTCAGAGGGATTTATGAGATTACATTTAAATGTACAAAGATGGGAGGATAATTTTAATTTAGTTTTCTTTACAATATTTTAAATCGCATGATGTGTGAAATTTTATACTGCAAAATGAATAAAAGAAAGTTGTATTACTAAGTTCCACTACTTACTTATAACACAAGAACGGCTGATTTCGTTTGTATCTACAATTTGTTTTCGCTTGGATAAGGAAAATAACGTAAAACAATTGTAAAACTTTCTAAAACAAAATTATATCCGGGCGGAACCGGGGTGAGCATCTAGTCTCACAATGATAATGCCATTTTAATTACTAATTTAATTTAATTCTTAGCGAGGACTTTAGCAGCTTACAACTTTTTTTAACTAAATTAGATAGGTAAGAAAATACGTAAGTATTTTCTTTATCTAGGTATGTGCAAATAAAATTCATTTATATTTTGATTTTGAAGAGATATTTTCGATTATTCATATTTTTATCGCTTTCTTTCTTATTTCATTAAAACAGCTGGCGTAGCATTAAATATAATATAATGATTACTTTGTTTGTTATACGAGTTTGAATTTACAAAATGAAAAGTTACCTAATGTTCTATTTACATCAGAATTTTCATATTTTTGTTTCCCATATGTATAAGTTAAATAGGTTTTACACTTCTGAGCGTGTGTGAGCGTGCATTTTTTATTATAAAATTATGATTATATCTACATAGCTAATAACAGATCTTATTTTTAGTTGTTGATTCATATAAAATTGAATAACTATATCTAAATGAAAAAATGCTTATGTAGTTTCGAGATAGAGTTATTACAGATTAATAAAATATTGTCGATATTATTCTATAAAAAGCCTGTCAGCTTTTTCAAGCGATGCCAATAACGCATAGTCTGTTAAGAAATTAATCACGAACGCCTACCGCTCACCGCATGAATATTTTCCTACGTTACCCGTTAATATTATGATAGAATTTGTCATAAGAAAATTAATCGAATACTGATCGATATTATTCAACCACTTAGAATGCAGACATTAAAAAACATAATTATAAAATTCCTTAATATTAATTTAGAATAAGTATAAGTAGAATATAAGACACAGATAGCAAAATAGATTAAAAATGCTTTAAAATAAAATGTTAAATGTCATAAATATAATAAATTATTAATTAAAAAAAACAATGCAAACCAATAACCAACCAAAAAATTCCGGAGCAAAAAAAATCCAAAAAGTAAATGAGCACAAAATAAATACACTTCACATGAACATGTTCGCACACCGCACATAAACGAAATAAAAATGTTTAAAAGCTATATGCAAAACGCACTTATACACCAGCACTCAATTTACCAAAATTCGCCAACGCCAAATTTTTGTGTCCCCTAAAAAAAGTTCAAATGTCAAAATCGAATTCGTTTTTTAAAATTCGCGCCGCGATTTCGCGCGTTCCCGAACACGAGCGGGAAATTTCGGCTAGGTTGGGGAAGATGTGCGCATAGCTGTGGCTTAGATGAGACTGTGGCGTGGTATGTACCGCCGTCGTACTGTACGGCAGCAGTCGACTTTCGCCCCGACCGGTCGCCCGATGCCTCTAACAACCAGTGACGCATCCAGGAACAAACTTAACTCCATTTTTACATATTTCTTGTTATTGGCACATTTAACCACAAAAGTTTACAGATTTATATATTGTACAGCATTTACATTTGTGTTTTAATTTTATAAATAAGAAAGTGGATAAGGGTTGAACGCGTAGCACTATAACCGTTGAATTTTAAGCGTGTTAACGCGTATTGAAAATTGATAGTTTGATTATGTAAATTTATAAATTACAGTGTAAAATAAATTGTATCCTTAAAATTTGCTGAATCACGTAGCAAATTGATTTTAGCAAATAAGTAAAAAATGTATTTCGTGAATAAGTTAAACGTATCTTTGAAACAATTTTATAAAATATATATATAATATATAAAAAACATTATTTGTATAATGGATAAATCGTATTTTCCTGTTTGATAAGTCTTTAAATGGAAATAATGTCACATATTTGCTTTGAATTTGTGTCAATTAATTTAAATCCAATCTAATCAGAATAAATTGGTAATTCAATACACAAATTAGTCAATGAATCACATTCCGTGAAACATTAATATAACATCATGAATAACAAATCGAATATAGCTATATATTGCGGTTAATAATATTAAATGTAATTTAAATAATAATAAATTTACCTCTATATTACGTTACATAAAATATTAAATATTATTCAATAATTATCGGCCGCTCTACATTTCAAAATTTTTAAATACATTTTATTTTCCTAAAAATAGACTTTCTCAATATTCGCATAATAAATTAACTCATATATAAAAAAATTTAATAGATCAGGAAACTGTATTACGAATTACGATATTCGTAATATACAAATTTTTTTTTCTTCATGGCAAGAATACTAATAATTATTTTTACACAGCTCTCACAATGTCATCACGTGGTCATCACATCACGTATGTTTTTTTTGCTAATGTTAAAACTCAATTTCTATATAATCTATCTGCGATCTCAGAAATCTAAGGCACAGCCTTCCCGCTCCGACCAATTGCAGCTGAAATCCTCATCAAGATAAAATAACTAAAATATATCAACACCTAAAGCTGCATACAATAGAAGTTACCACAGTGTGCCACAGTCTAGCATTGTGTGCGGTATCAAAATAACCCAGTTAACAACAAGGACTACGGATGTGCTAGGCGCAGGATGCACTGCAACTTCGTTGAAGTGATATCAATGGCTTTAATGGTACTGTTGTGTGTTTATCTATGTTTTATAAACTTGGATATAAAGCTTTTGTAGAGCAAGTCATTGAAAAATATGATTAATTATTATTTGCACCTGTAATATTATGTATTTGGAATTTACGCATTATCTACTCTACAAAAACATTTGTTTTATTTCTTGAGAAGTTAACAAATTATTTCTTAACCCGTAATATTAAATAAAGCTTCATAGCTACCAAAAATAAACCAAATCACGCACCTCATTAACTAAAAGTCTAATGAAGTAGACATAAAAATCTAAAATTAAGCGGGTCATAAATCATTTTTCCCGCTAATGTGCATTCCGATCTCACCTCCACCGACCGTTACATTAAACACTTCTGTATGAAACCTAACACCTTTATTAACAAATCTAAATCACGTCATATTATACGAATATTGCTGTAAACATTTCATTCTAATAAGTGTCTGCCGCCACTGATGAAAATGCATATGAATAATTTGTAAATTTTACGATTATCGCCGCGTGATATGACAACTCTGTATGAAATTTAGTGATATTCCTATTATACGTAATTAAGGTATCGAATTATCGTTAAATGTTTCGTAATTCTATCTATTTCCGCTTACCGCGTTTCGCAAATGCAATAAAACTATTATGATCTGCGCGATATAAATGTCGTAACTCATTCTTATGAATATAAAGTGTATGTGTTTCTTTTGTTGACAAGAAAGCGTTAAGTAGAAATAAAATACCCGTATTTAAATGCGAATTGTTTATATCCCGCGATTATCTTGTTATCGAACAATCTCGCGAACATCTCACTTGTAGGAGCAACTTTTGCTACCGACTCTAGTAATAAACAGAAATCCGATATCTTTGACTACGTTAGCCTTTTAACTACTTGCTGCTTGCAGGATAAAAATATCGTATGCTTTTACCTGTAGTGGCGCTAGATAAAACTATTTATAGAATACGTATCCTGTTAGAATGTTTATTTGGTTCCAATTTTCGAATCTGTTTTTAATGTAATAGTTATGTTTTGTTGTACAATCTTTGTGATTATACCGTCTTATAAGTTATAAGTAAGTATATGTAAATGAAGGGGTATCTTAATATTTTAACAAGAATGCATTGACAAAAGTTTGCATAAACTTTCGATGTCTTAAAGACTAATAAAGAATCGTATTACAAATGCAGGCACAGCTGCGGTATGCGAATTTTGAGGCCCTTTATTAAATTATTCATTTACCCTTCACGCCCTAAATCCGTCCGTTATGAATGAAAGGGTTGCGCCGCGTGCGCTCGATCCATCATAACGACGACGTAAAACAAATCGATTTCGGGAACCGTGTGATATGCGACCACTATTGTCGTTTTTTATTTGCCAAATTATACCTTATTAAAATTGCACGAAGCCGTAGAATTAAATGAGGGTACATGTGTTAATTTTCGCATGAGTTGCGTTATCATATTGTCGTGTGTAATTTCATATTTGTACCAGTCGATGTTTTTGGTAATCTGCGCATAAGTGAATTCCAGCGGGCCTGATTCAGTAATTCGAGAGTGAGGCGCTATCTTTGATCGTTTAATTGACGATGTGTAAGACAAGTTACACCTTGTACTACGCAGCATTAATATTCAAAGATAAATTACTGGAAAATTTAAATTTGAGTAAGGACAACGTGTTTGTTTGCAAAATCAACATACATGAACGTACATTATACATCCATCGCTTTATTAATTTTATTTATATAACTTAAATACATACTAGGAAAACTCAGTAACATATATTGCATATCTCGTCTTTATTCCTCACAGGAAGCACAATTACTTTTACCTCACATATTATCGTTAATTGACATTGCCTTTTCAAACAGTAAACACAAATAAAGAAAATATTGAACCAGCACGTCCCAGAGTCGAACGTTAACGATCAAATTATAATGATCGATACGTCTGCGTGTGCGCCTGCGGTCACGGTTCTAACAAATTGGTGGCAACAAAAGACGGGTGATATCGGAAGTGATTCTGGTTTTACCCCACACCTTAGTATTGATTCCTGGCTGTCACCGGAATGGGGTAGCTTTGAATACCATTGATTGATGCTCTATAGAATGCGACTAATAAATCCTGCTTTGTTATTTTGTGCAAAGGAATTTATAATTCTGACGTCGTATTTTGCACACAAAATAATTGGTCTTTTTATCGGACTAAGTATATAAGAAAATAAATTATTCAAAATGTTTATAATTACTGCATGAAACAAAAACACATACTATTATTTTAAAATGGTATTTTACTATGTAGGAGGTAATCTCGGCAGAACGTATAAGCTACCAAGTCGCTTCTAAGTAAGTATGTATACAAATTCGTATTTAAATAAGCCTGCCAAATAATTTAAAATGTATTCAGTTAAAATTCTTATAAAGTTAATTTAGACTAGGGTGAAAAACGTTTAAAAAACAACCCTTTGGAAATACGATCGTAATCCGGGATTAACTATTTCTATTGTGCGAGTTATTCGCATCCGATAAGATAACTACAAGGGTCTATGTTTATTTAGATCTAATGCATACATTAAACCTTTATAAAAACGGTTTGTACTATTAACTCGAGCTTTACAATGCAAAAATCATCAAGCTAATCTAAGCCTTGCAGTAAAAAGATAAAGGTGATTATTGCGTGTGTAAGTTAAGGATTGATAGACAATCTGGGTTGCCAAATGTAGTAGCTTCGTGAATCGTGATAGAGATGTTGGAGACAATGCAGGGCATGTGCCAAACCGGTTTCAATGAAGCCACTGGAAGCTACTATTGTTAACATTTTAATTGGTATGAACAAAGTGTATTAGGTCAGGGGAATTATCATTTAAAACGTTAGACATACAGAATACTATTTATTTTATGTATGAAATAATTAGGCGTAAAGCAAACATTTTCTCGTCAGTTTAGTAAGTATTGTATCTTTGAAAATCAATGAGATAAATTATTCAAATGCATAGAGCAAAAATACCTAGAGAGTACATTATTAGATTATTGTTCCTAGTTTATTGTTTTTTAAATTTTTTATTCAATTCATGATTTCAGAAATGTCTTCAACTTACGGACATTGTTTTTTCTTCAAATTATTTCAGATAAAAATACGAATTGCTCAATTATTCTCGCTATAAAATATTTCCACGTTAAAGTAATTTTTACAGCTTAAAATGATAAAAAATATCCTTCGTGGATTAATTCGTGTTTAATCTCCGTTCGTGTCATAATATTGGAAATGACACTTGTGAAATATGTTGTTTTAACATGAAATATTTATTTATCAGTGTTTCGAAACTTTTAAATATTTTTTTATGTCTTGGTAACAAAGAATTTTAATTTTCTGTACATTGTGATTATCTGTAAGCATGCACACTTTTTACAAGCGTTTGCTTTTGATAATAATTGTTCTTTCATTATAAATAAGTATTTTATTCAATTTCATGACCCGTCCTATTTTGCACGGGATTTAAATTTGTTTTTATTTCTGAATTTTGGGTTTATTTTTGTAGTAATTATTTCTAAGATTAGTGGACATCCGATCAAATCCTATACGTGATTTATCGAAAATATATATTAGGTATGTATAATATAAAAATATCAAAATTGTTAAACTTGTAACTTATGTTCATCGCGTTTTATTCATCGATATAAATAAATTTTAATATAAAAGATGATTTATTACTTTATAACCATACCAAATAAAGAATCTATTTTTAAGTAAGCCAATAGATTTATAAGCGAAGGCAGAATCTAAATATTGTACAATCGACGCGCCGGACGCCAAAATTAGTATCTAATGTTTAATTAATCTCTTTGTATTTAGCAAATAATAGTTACCAAATAGCAATATTAATTTGATAATTCCTTTACCAATCTATTTATCAAGTCTATTTTTTACAGAGCACATCAATACTTAGGAATAAATGGATACACGTGGATACTTTTCATAAAGATCTATGAATGAAAAATCTAATCATAAATTTAAAATTCAAAGTAATAAAGTATAGGAAATGGAGTATTAGTTACCAGGTAATAAATTAAACATTTATGGCAATATTAAACAACAATAAAAACGCAATAAACGAGTGATCTTCAAATGCCATAAAATGTTTAGAAATCTCTCTAATGTTTTCTACTGAATTTATAAGAGGTGAAGGCAAGCCATATCCCATACTTACGTATCCTATTATGCAGTCAGTGGCTTATTTAATCGAAGCAAATCAGTCAAATAAGCTGAAATTAAACTAGACATAGAAGCATTCTTAAATTGATCATAATAGTACTGAAACAGAGGTTACAGGAGCGAACTGAAAGATTAGGTATTATTTTTTAATTTATTTCTTATATGTTGAATAAGATTATAACAACTTTTATACCAGACTTGTACTACATGTTATAACACTTATAACGTCAAGAGAAAAAATAGAATTAAATCTTTCATAGTATATTTTTAAAGAAACAAAAGCAAATCAAAACGTACATTTTACCACATAGATTATCCGTTACAATTGCATCATCTCCCATGGTGTTAATATAGAAAGCACCTCACCAATAAAACAATATAAAATCGTATTGTCAATAATTTATTCAGAACAAGCTCCGAACGAATATCGTCTACGGAGAAAGGTATTTATTAAATTACAGGGAAACTGGCAATAAAGCAACAAAATTAATGAATTCAATATTTTCGTGTCTAATCAATAATATCACACCTCTACATAGTTTTAAATTGCTTTATTTAAAGCTAATCAGTATAACTTTCGAATAAATCCCGTAGCTCGATTATGGCTTAACATTTATACGATTAGAATTACAACTTTTTATTCAGTTTGGTTCTACGTGAGAATTTAGGAAGTATGGTGCAAAAATCGCGTTTTAAAGCCGAATATTAATAAATCATAGAATTTTTATATAAATGTCTCAAAGCCAGTGCTTTTGTAATTAAACATACAAATTCATCAAAAATACAGAATACATTTAAACTATTATCTTCATAGTAATATATTAAAATTTGTATTAACTCTATTAGTTAAAATTTGCTCTTTTATAAAGTTGTAATGCACAGTATTTATTAAATATGAACATTGCTGTATCCCTCCAGCTATTACATATTATTAAGAACTTAACAACAGGCATCGTTGTCTCATCGGCTATAAAAATTGTACAACAACGGAAATACATATATAAAAATCAATAGTAGAAAAATACATGTGATTTCATATATCCATGTTGATTCCGAGCTGGTATAACCTCTATGGGAAGCCAGGTGGGCGTCGATAATCTCGTGATTACTACGTATTATCATCCCAACGTAACATATTTTTATAAAACACAATTCATACATAACTTTGTTCACACATTTGTTAGCTATTCAATGGTTATCTCGTGAATTATTCGTATAGATTTCAGGCTAATCTCGTACTTATCCCGCCTGAGTTTATCTCCCATATTAATATAAAACTTGTGAAATTAACAATAATCCGTCGTAACATCAATCTTATCCAAATAAATATAAAATGAAAATGTGACGTATAAAAGTGTAATTTTATAGCGAGTAAGTATTAACTTCGAAGATATTACTTGAATGTTAAACTATTAATGTAAAAGTAGCGATAAAATCGTTCTATAAATTACGAATGATCGATGCCTCTACAAATGTTTAAAGTCTAATTTATCACCTATAAAAATTTACCATTCAATTTACGTAACCATATTTTCAGTAAATAAACATGTGTTATTGAAGACATTTGTAGGTGTGGGACTTGCTTTCTATAGATATGATTTTAGTGCTACGAATGATTTTGTAATATTAACATTAGCCATTTAAATTGTTTCGTTTGATTACTCTAAAACTACGAATAAAATTTCAAAGATAGGTCTCAAATATGTGTTTCTTTCATTCCATTCGTACGTAAAAAAAGTCTCAACTAAGACATAGGTATAAGAAACTGAGTCAAGTCAAATACAAAGCAATCATTTATATAGAAAAAATTTCTCACCAAACATTATGAAATAAAGTTTTCGGATCCAGTTGTATCATGTTATAGTGTGTAAAATTATCTTTATATAATGTAATAAAAATCACTACAATTTTTCAATGTTTAACTGGGTTTTGTGTATACAAACACTCGTTATCATAACATTTATTTTTAATGTTTTTACATCATTGCAATGTTTGTAGAACATGATACCACACTTGTTACATACTCAACTGATCTTGTCAAATACTTGTGATGGTTTATTGTTTAAAAACTTCAATAATTATATTTATGGGACTATTTATCTTCCACAATAGAGATTTTCAAAATGTCGAACTTCTTTAAGGTTAATAACAAAAAGACGAAGGTTTCAAGGCGAGTGGATGCGCCGGCGCACCGAGTCATCGCTCCTTCAAGTGTTGACACTCGATTGTTTATTCTCCTCGACCAAGCCACATAACAGTTGCACAGACTAATTACATACAAATAAAACGTCTTTCAACCTGCCATCTCGAATACTGTAGTGTATATTTAACCTTATCAGGTATGAAGTGACCATGGCCTTCGATTCGCTTTATTTACTGTCTTCAATGAAAAAACAGCATAGAATTGACAGGTGCGTACTGTTATGATTTTTTCAATTAAAATTATAGTACATATTTTTACTGGTAGAGCTATACAATGATTGCGTTCATTATAAAAAGCAAAACATAACTGCCCTTTCTCAGATTTATCATCATAATAGGCACAGGCAGTCTAAGAGGTAGACTATTCCCTAATAATAATCTAATCTACGTATAAACTCTTTCTCTTTTAGAAGATAATATAACAAAGCATAATATCTATACCTATATAAATAGGTATATTCAGTGAAGATTTACAATTAAACACAAATTTTTACTTCGTAGCAATCCTATCACAGCTTAACCGACATACCAATAACACCGTATTCAAAGCACATACAATAACAATTCCATCAGAAGCTCAATACTAAAAACAAATGTAACTAAATTTACGATTACGACATAGATCATAGTCCGAGATGGAGTCTGTTTATCTAACTCTCGAGATATTATATTCATACATGCGCGAACAGCTTTAAAAGTAGCAAACACTCAAGCCCCAATTTGCGTCGTAGATTATTCGTTTAATAGAGTTATGGATAATAATTAGGTAAATAATAATGCAGCCATTCGTGTATGAATGAGGGCTCATCAAACTTCTCTCTGGTCGTATTAAATTTCAGTCCTATAGATTGAGAGGATACATATGCACTTGTGCTTTTTACGTATCTACTACAGTACTTAATACAGGTAAAGTTGGTAAAGGTTACTAAAGATAGGTAACTAAAGTCAAAGAATGCGTGTGAGTCTAAACCTGACACCAAGCGTGTATTTCCTTAGGAGGAGCAAAGTATAACAACACAACTAAGTATGCATACGAATGGAGCCTTTATCTGAAACAGTGATTAAATACGCTGACAAGCATTAAGACATCCTAACATAAAGAGCCGTATTACCGTCATGCAACAGTCGCAAGCGCCACACATTTTATCAGCAAATAATTATAACACACGCTGTAATCCCCCATAACGTCGCAATATTGCGCCGCCCACGAATCAACTCGATTTCTATGTCGGCAAATAACATAATGTTTACTGCATCCAACACATTTCCTTACAAATTGCTATCGGAAATAAGCGTTCAGAGTGAAGCTGTTTCACTAGAAAACCCTTATCTCACGAGGAATGTCGAGTACGGTCGCTGGTTTAGATCCTGATAGCGCTAATGCTGTGGACTTCGGAACATTCGCAGTTTTCCTGTTAGCGCTGTGGACAAGTACGTTTTGCATAGACAACACGGATTTCTAAACACCAATAATAGCTCCCACCCATAAATATAAAGAATTACCAATATAAGATTATTTAGTAGACAAATTTATATGATTCGAAGAAAATTACTTAAATAGGGACGAATACACTTACAAAAGGGGTGCCCTATGTATGAAAATGAAATTATAATTAATAATCGTAGTATAATTCTACAAATCAATTCTCGAACTATTCCAAAACATTTTAATAGCATTTTCAAATAACAATTTACCACTATTTTCTACTTCAATTCTAACAAGTAAACTAAAATAAATATTTTATGATTTATTAATATTGTGCCTTATTGAAACTTTTCGTAGTCTCACAGCGGTACGATTGTTATAAGCAAATAGTGCTGTATTTAAAAACAAGTTAGTCCGCCCAAGAGCGCTTCTGATTCGCGAGTCATGCACTTACTGTCCAGGATGTGCTAAATGTGTTGTGTTTCATTCATAATTATGTACGTACTTGATTTTATCACATGAAGAAAAAATATTTTCAAGGTTACACACCTCTTCATTGTCATAATATTTCAGTGATGATGAGGCGTCATAACTACCAAAGAATATTAAAGTATACCTTTTCCGAATATACGTAATTAAAAAGCAGGAAATTAAATTGGTCAGTGAACAAAATATTTGCCAAACACTAAATATTAATATACTGAAATTCATACAGGACTTTCATTTTATAAGTACATATTGCATGGAATTAAATTGTTTACAATAATAATAATTAAAACATTTCCGATACTTTTCACACAATCACTCCGGAAAGAGGAAGTTAAAATATCAACCAATTTTCCTTAAGTTATAATAATTTTTAATCATTTCAGTACTCTTAAGACAACCTTAAAGAGACTTTCTTAAATTCCCGTGTTAAAACATTGATAAAACAGACGCAAGTGAAAACGACGGTAAAAATAAAGCTTACATGACTTCTGTAGAGATAAGTTTAACCAGATTAGAGTGAAATTTCAAGCCGATGTTCGTGTCAATGCCAAAATTGGTCACAGTGTGATTTACCTCTTTAAATGAATGTATTAAAACAAAGCTTGCCATTATAAGCTTCGAGTTTCGACAATTTACAGTTTTAAAACGAAAGTTCGTGACAATGTGCAAACATTATTTTTAATAAATAATTATCGTCAGGATAAAAAATACGTCATTATGAAAAGCAATAAACATAAAACAGAATTTGGAATATCTCGACTTTAAATATTATATATGTAACAGCTTTTGGTGTTATAATAATCACAGCAGTATAAACATTAAATTCGTTAAATGGCTTTGATAATAATAACAAATGTACAGATATTTACTTTACTGAAAGCTTCATACTCCTGAGATCGCAGATTACTTTGCCAGAAGTTAAATGGCCTCAAGTGACAAGTTTACAGAAATTTGGTGCAAAGTTCATAACCTAAGGTTAATCGTGTGTTAACCTTCCTAGTACGTTTACCTCTGTCCTCGGAGTAAAGGCCGCTGAGTCGAAAGGCTATAGAAATTAGTTTATCAAAAGGATACCATTTCAAACAATTTTCTATTCTTGTATGTTATTGCTCCTTGAGTAAACGAAATCTAATAACTTTGCAAATATGTATATAATAAATGGTGGAATAAGAATTGATACAATTTGATATTATTTTACTACGAAATTATTGCTTCTCTAACCTGAAAAATAACTAACTACAATAGAAAATTTGATATTTTTGGTTTTACGGCATTTTCTATTCTTTATAAATTTATATTTACTTTAGAAAAGTACTTCATTTCTATCTAATATCTAGATATAAAGTTTCCAGCTTCACGATCACAGTTCACGATCATCGATTATTACTTGTTATTAATTAATTAATTAAATCGGTAAACTTATTTTCTTTCTTGAGCCGAAGTTGAAAAAATTTAAAATTATAGGTGTTTTATAAATAAAGCATTATTAAAATAAGTCTAGTTGAATAAATAAATGTTCGAGATTTGATCTTGTAGGTTTCTTAATATAACGTATTATTTTCGTATAAACGTATAAAGTCACAGGACTATAAAACTGATTGATTGATGTATGTTCCCCTTGACAGACATTGCATTTCACGTGTTCTTATCAGTACTTATGATTAAGAAAGAAGTTATGCGCCATCAAGACTATGTGGAGAGGCTCGCAAGTGCAATAAAATATCTTAGATACAGATTACAGCTGATAACGATCACGTGAGCAATTATTTTGCTTACGCCGAAGGATTATGATACTGAAATCTTTTCAAAGGATATATGGTTGATAATTAATTAATATCTATCGAACATTTCGTTGATTTAATTACGTATTATTTTCCAAAATATTGTTAAGATTGTAAACACACATAGGTTGTACCATTACTTCTAAGTAGTAGGTATCCTTCTACTAAAGAATCTACGATTTAGTAATCTTTTAATACAAAACTTATTCATCATCGTAAGATTTTTGTTGCTAATAATTTTTCAAAAAAAAAACATCAGATTACAAACTCACACGTTACATTAGAAAATAATACCTAGATATTAGAAAATAATTAATGAATACTGTATTTTATTACTTACCCAAAGTACACAAGCTTAAAGTATCCAAATCTAAAAATCAGATCAAAAGTAGCAAGTAATAAACATCCATAATGACATCTACCATTGATTCCCAACAATCAATAAAGCTTGGATTATAAAATCAATAGCCAATAAAATGAAACACACAAAGAATATATTTTATGACAACGATAGAACAAATATCATCTAAGGTGAATGTAAGGCACCAATACAGTAACATGAGACTTTGTAGGTCCAAGCATACGACTGGACAGTTATTGCCTTAAACACATTCAATTACTTTTAATAAAGGATCTTTAAAGTATTGTTCGATATTATTAAATAAGAAGAAAACCAATCTTTTCAATAAAAACGATAGACCTATTTCCAAACCTGAGAAATCAGAAGGAAACAGATCATTTATAGGAATACTAGATTTCCGCCCGCGGCTTCGCCCGCGTTTTCAAAGGAAAACCCGCATAGTTCCCGTTCCCGTGGGATTTCCGGGATAAAACCTATCCTATGTGTTAATCCAAGTTACCCTCTATATGTGTGCTAAATTTCATTGTAATCGGTTCAGTAGTTTTTACGTGAAAGAGTAACAAACATCCATACATCCATACAAACTTTCACATTTATAATATTAATAGGATTACTACTTATTTTATTCAACACAAATTAAATAACTTCTTAACTATATAAATATATTATTTAAAAATTTACACTGTTCCTTTG
>CAJQZN010027667.1:0-20149 GCA_907164685.1 Colias eurytheme | reverse complement strand
TATTAAATAAACAAAAATAATAATTAATAAATATTTATTAAAAAATATTATGAGGCGTGCACTTTTGGATTTTCCAAATTATTTTACATTATTATTGAATAGAAAAACGAAAATAATTTATTTTTATACTGTAGTTTACCTTCCAGTTACTATACACATAAGTGGTTTAAAGTTCATAGTTATTTCACAGCTTGTAATTTACTCTACGAGTATTATTATGGGGTTTAAAACTCATATTTATTTTAAACCTTGTAATTTATTTACGATAATAATTACCCAGTATTTAATTGTTTCTGCTCTTTTCATAATAGTGTACCTTTTGTATTACAACTACTTTTAAAACTTTAATTAGCGTTGAAACTTACATAGCATTCGTCCATTTCAATCGGGGTCAAACGTCTGCTGAAAGAAAGCTTTGAAAATCTTGGACATTGGATACTTAGGAAAGGCTGAGATTTCCTTTCCAAAAGTTTAAATTAAATACTCCTGGAGCTATTCTGAAGATATACATTTACTGTTTGGATATCCCCAATTATAATTTATTTGGATATTTGTTAGGCAACAATTAAAGTTCGTTGGTACAACATTGTTAACTGTTTTGAATTTGTACTTCTATATTGTGTTTAGAGAGTTTATTCAAACTTTTTGAATAGTTTGAATTTTGTATTTTTTTCACGTAACTTAATTAAATGTTTGTAAAATGTGTAGTAGAGATTTTTCTCTCATGACAAAAAGTATAATCATTGAGAATTAGAACCATGAAATAATATAAAATTAGCATGTTATAGAGACGATAAAATATGGTGAGTTCTTACCTCGTCTTTTTTTAATATGAAAAAAATCACGTCAAAAGTGTTGAAGTCATAGTCAAATTAAATAAAAATAATTCAAACCTCATCTCACTTGAATAAAAGTCTACTTCGGAATACTTTATAGTTCAAGTTAAATTCAAACAAAATACCCTATAATTGTATACTTTTCTCTAGATACGACCTGATGCTCGGAGTAACAAAAGCAGAAGCATACTTCGCGTTCAGTGGGGACGATATCCTCTTCGGTATAGAAGCTGATAGACGATCGAAGATCCTCAAAGCCTTCGTGAGGAACACCTACAGCTACCACTTGTCAGAAATCCTGGCCACCATTATCAATGAGTATACGGATTGGGAGAAACCGGTACAGCATCCAGTTAATATCAGGTAGAATTTTATATGCTCTTTATTAAACCTCAGTAATTTTTAAAGTAGATTATAATATCTATACTAATATTATAAAGCTGAAGAGTTTGTTTGTTTGTTTGAACGCGCTCATCTCAGGAACTACTGATCCAATTTGAAAAAATTTTCGGTGTTAGATAGCCCATTTATCGAGGAAGGCTAGGCTATATCATGACGCTAAGACCAACCGGAGCGGAGCAATGCGGGTGAAACCGCGGAGCACAGCTAGTAATTCATAATTGTTTTGTTCCGGAATGTTCTCTGGGAAGGAACACAGGATTTTCATAGCTAGGCAGAAGAGCAACATTTTTGAACTGTATTCATGATTGAATTCAATTTTACATTTCTAATTCAAGGGGAGACTTAATTAATAAATCAAAAATTATCTCCGTTCAGTCATTTTTGAGTTTTGCTTATAAGCAGTAAATATTACGAATTTATTTTTATAATAGTTGATGATTTCCATGAGCTATTAGTTTGTCAGTCAATATGAAAACTTGATGAGTTACCTTGCTTCAATAAACTTGCTTCCCTTGTTTTTAAATGTAATGTTAATAATTATGTAAAATATGACCCAGTTTTTTGGTAAAGCAGGCTTACATTCCCCAAATATATTAAACAATTCCGTTAATTACAACGCGTGCCTACTATGAATATATTATTATTATTTAAAAATGTCGAAAAATATTCGAAAAATAAAAATAAGCTTTTGTTTAATTTCAACACTTTTAATTTCATGAAACAAGCATGTGTATCGAGCATATGTGTCAGAAGTGAAACTTCTTCGGCAAGATTCAAAGTTTAACTCCATGACGTGACGGTATTGCCATGACGCTAACTTTAAATTTTACTCTCAACGCGCCTAGTTTCACTTCAAAAGCTTTTGTCTAGTTTAAACACTTTTAATTTGATAAAATATAATGATATTTCAGCATAATCATTGTTAGTACTTATTCAGATAAAAGCTTTACCCTCCTCTGTTTTATAATATTATAATAAGCTACTTCTAACAGTGCATTTACATCAAACGAGCGAATGCTCATTCTAACCCCACTACGACCAATTATTTTAGTATAAACAGGCGTAGAGCATTCTTTCATTGTTCTTAGTGCGTTCGAAAAGATTCTATGCAATGCTATAATACCGAACAACATTGCATACGAGTTTTCTTTTACACTAAAAGTTTTGGTACTATTAAGTAATTATGTGTTAAAAGATCAATGATCTTGCTCTAGCTCTATGTTCGTTTGATGTTAATGCACCGTTATAAAATTAATTATTTTTTAACAGAGACGAAACGCTAGAAGCACTAAGTGACGCCCAGGTGGTTGCGCCTATAGTGTTAACAGCCGATACACATTCGGCATTACGAAGAAACTCTTATTTGTACGTGTTTGACTATCAAACGAAGAATGGAGATTATCCACAGGTAAGTCTATAAGTATAGTACTGCTGAATATTGAGAAATTTCTTTACTTTTCTAGATATTAACGGTTTTTTTTGTATAGAGACAATTTTTAAGCTATTGCATAGCTTCTATCGCGGGCCTTGAGCGCGGGGACCGAATCCAGAAATTGCATACCGAAAAACCTCACGCTTCCCACTCCGACGAGCGCGGAGGTGGCTTGAAGGCATAGCATGCAATAGCTTTACCGCGGCAGTCCCCGAGTGCCACACGTCTTTTTTTACATTTATTATAATATGTACCGTTAATATTATGTTGTTAATACTTGAAACATGATTTAGCTAAAAATAGAGTTATCTTTTTGTAGATGGATTCACGAGTAAATTATTTTTTAATTCAATGTGAAATATCGTTTCTATTGCTACAAACTTCCATTGCGGATTTGTTCTTTAAGTAAATATAATATGAAATAATAGAATATATTGTTATGTTGATAATTAAAAACCAATAATTGTTTACGCCACGTCCATAAATATTTAAACTTATATTTCATCTAAATCTTCCATGACTTCTAACTTACCCTAGACTCCAAAAAATATTTTTAACCGTATTAAAAATTCATTTCACTCAACCTAATTAAAATCATCTTTTCGTTTTAAGAAAAACATCTAGATAAAATAAATAAAAATCAATTGAGAAATTGCAGCGTTCCACGTGACTTACCTTTCTACGCAGTAATATTCTCAAGGCGTTTCCGTTTTTTTTTCTTTAGAATTTCTTTGATACTGAAATAGAACATAGAAGAAGCAATTACTGTATTCATATACTATCTGACACAGTTTCTTTACGAGCTATCTGCTTTCTTATGTACAGTACTGTCTTGATAAAATTTGAACTTTGAAAATACTTCATTATATAGGTACCTACATAGTTTTTTGTTCAATCTGTATAAATAGAACCGTTTATTTTTTATTTCAAAATAACAGTTTTTTATTGTATAATTAGTATCCAGGTAAAATATAAAAACGAAGTAATTAATTACTAAATTAGTCGCCTGTCTGTCTGTATTTAATATTAATATTATAAGTAAGCCAGGCTACCTTTAATGTAGAAAAAGTGGCATGTTAATACTTAATATTATATTAACTAAATCTCATGACGCTACCATCTCATTTAATTCACACCATGTGCAAATACAATTTTTGTTTATCGCAAAAATACGAGCATTTAACCGAAATAATTTTCAAGTATGAAATAATAAAGTTTTGTTTCACTCGCTCTTATTATAACACCAATAGCTCCATTTCACTTCTTCAAGCATAATAATCGTTAAAAACAGCTTTATTATGCTATATTTGAAATAACGCTACAATAAAAATGCGCATTCATTTGACGTCCTTTCATTTCAAGTTATTTTCATATAAGAATGTATTATTTGCATTTTCAAATAAATATTATAAAGTTCTTAAGTTTATTTAAAATGTTTCAATGAAATTGTATGATGCAGATATTGTGAACGTAAGAGAAATTTCTATAAAAGGTTTAATATAAATTGTATGATTCTCGCGGCTTGTGTCGTATATATGGAGGTTTTTTTGCAGACGATTCTAATTCTTTCGAATAAAAAGGGGTCCAAATTTTCTTCTGTATAAAAAATAACAGTTAAAGGCCACGCGTTCTTCTTTTTTCTGGGTTGACCTTAATATAAAATAAAGCCACTTAGAAATAACCTATCTACCTTATTTCTAAGTAAATTACATACAAATATAAAATATATAGTATGTGTATTTTAAGAAAAAATCTTCAAAATCATTTCTGCAGTCCAAGAGATTATTTCTAGAAACACAACCCAATCTTCTAATTAAATGACGTCATTATAATATAGAAATAATCTTAGGAAATAATCATCAAACGAGCCTTTACAAAACATTAATTATATAATTTAGAAAATGGCGTATTGTTAGTTCAAAATGAAACTATTACCCCGCTTAAAAATTAAACCAAGAGTAAGATTACAACATAAATACGTAACGAGCTTTTGACACTATTTAAAAGAGACTTTAATTTCTCTTAACAGGGTAATTGCATTAAATTGTAATATTTAATCCGGTGAAATGTAAATGGAGTATAATTGCAGTAATTGCACAGTATAAAGTGATTACTTTTGATGTTTCTTTTATATATTTTTATTGTGCTTACTTTTATAACAATTATTTAAAGTACTAGCTTCCGCCCGCGGCTTCGCCTGGTGTTTTGATAAAAAGTAGCCTATGTTCTTTCTCAGGGTCTAAAGATGGTCTGTGCCAAATTTCATCAAAATCGGTTGAGAGGTTTAAGCAGGAAAGCGTAACAGACAGACAGAGTTACTTTCGCATTTATAATATTAGTAGGGATAAAAAGACAATTTTTAGCCTTTTAGAAAAAAAAGTCGTATCTCACAGGGCCATAATGTAATTCTAATAAATTTTCTCATTTGGGGAAGTAGTACACTACCACACTATTTTAAGCTATAGCATAGCTTCTATCGCGGGCCTTGAGCGCGGGTACCGAATCCAGAAATTTAGTAACGAAAAACCTCTCGCTCCCCACTCCGACGGGCGCGGAGGTGTGGCTTGAAGGCATAGCATGCAATAGCTTTACCGCGGCAGTCCCCGAGTGCCACACGTCTTTTTTTTATTAAATTTGTTTCAAGCAATACTTCTTTACGTTTCTATTCTTTTTTGTAGTAATTTAGTCTGGACACTCGATTACTAAGGGCTCTTTTCCACCAGAGATTCGCAGAGATGAGTAGCGAGGGATGTGTTTTAATCTTCATCGCTAACTGCTTTCCCTGACTCCGTCCGTGGTGGCCTGGAATAAAAAAAATAGCCTATGTTAGTCAGTATAAAATATAATTTGCTTTCGGCACGACTTTATCAAGTATTTCAAATCTTATTGTATTGTTATAGTTTTAAGTTGTGAAGGCAAATAAACGAACTTTTTATTTTGTTATTTATTTATTTTATTCAACTGCTATTTCTATAAGACCTAGTCTACAAAAACAACACTGAACTACACTTGATCAACTGAACTAAAAAGCTAAACTTGCAGCCATTATTATCCCCAGAAAAACCTCTGCAAAGTGCACACGTACGTCATCGTTTAAAGTTTCACTTAATTGGTTCAGACTCGGTCACCAGATGTGAGAGATTTCCAGAAACTTCGCACGGAACCATGATATATTAATTAAAAAGCACAACTATTATATGTTTATGCTTTTCGTTATGGTGCAAAGTGTGTAATGGTAGCTAGGTAGTTACTTGGGTTTATGGTTTTTGCTTTATTTGACTGGCCGGTTGGCTCGGTAGTGGCCCTGCCTTCCAAGCCAGAGGTCGTGGGTTCGATTCCCACCCTGGGCAAATATTTGTGTGATGAACATAGATGTTTGCGCTGTGTCTGGGTGTTAATCCATACTAATATTATAAATGCGAAAGTAACTCTGCCTGTCTGTCTGTTACTCAATCACGCCTAAACTACTTAATCAATTTGCATGAAATTTGGTATGGAGATATTTTGATACCCGAGAAAGGACATAGGCTACTTTTTATCCCGGGAAAATGACGCAATCCCGGAAATCCCACGGGAACGGGAACTATGCGGGTTTTTCTTTGACTGCGCGGGCAAAGCCGCGGGCGGCAACCTAGTTATCTATATACTACTTAAGTATTTGTTTAAAATTATATATGTATGTTTATCAGCCATCTGGTTTCCATAACACAAGCGAAAGCTTAGTATGGGATCAGATCGTGCCGTGTGTGAAAATTGTCCCGAAATATTTATTTTATTTTATTTTCCATGCTTATCAGGTTCAATTATAACTGTTTTACGAAACATAATTTACAATTTGAATTTGCTATACATCGAAACATAACGTAAGAAAGAGATTCGTTTAAAAACATCTAGGTGAGTAAATATTCCCAAGTTGTTTTAATTTTGATACCACGATCTTTACATAATATTAGTCAACTATGTCTATTTTTAATAGCAAATATCAAACGCATCTTGATAATTTTTGAAGAGATGTGGTTTTGATATAATGTTTACGAAACAATACATCAATCAACTTCAAATTCTATTTACTCCCAAAACTACCATATGACAGCCCTATTCAGTACTTGTAACAGTTAACTCTAACAAAGTTATCGAGCCTCTGATAGCAGCCCACCAATTTGCTGCAGAACACGATCGAGCGTCTTCATTTCATAGCGTAATTAGAGTTCACCAGCTTAACTAGACCTCGTCGATTTAGACTAAGGGTGTTTTTCCACAAGAGAGGTGCTATGCGTTTGATATCCGCCAATCGTATTGGTGGAATGGTGGAAACGGATTCAACTAAGATGTTTTGAATTGATACTTATTTAGGCGTGTTGAGTAAAATTTCAAGGTCGCGTCATGTCAATACTGTGACGTCTTGGAGTAGGGCGACGATTTTGGTACCTTTGAATCTTGCGATAGAAGTTTCACTTTTGACACGTGTGCTCGGCACACGCCACACACTCTCTTTTTCATAATACTATGGGAGGTTGCCTGCTAGATAAGTGTGGTATTAATGCGTGTAATGGATGGTCACGAGTGGCAGAGCTATGTGCAGAACAGAGCCTACTATCGATACATCACATACCTAGCTTGAGCTGCGCATCTTTTTCACACAGCTACTCTGAAAGAAGAAGAAAGAAAGAAAGGACATTTAATTCAACACACATACACAGACTTAAAAATAAAAAAAAGACGTGTGGCACTCGGGGACTGCCGCGGTAAGCTATTGCATAGCATGCCTTCAAGGCACACCTCCGAGCCCGTCGGAGTGGGGAGCGTGAGGTTTTTTCGTTACGGAATTTCTCGATTCGGTCCCCGCGCTCAAGGCCCGCGATAGAAGCTATGCAATAGCTTAAAAAAAATTGCATCTGCGCATCTTCTTCACATCTTACTGGCACCGTTACATAACGTAGCATTGGTAGAAACAGTCACATAGTTTCACAGGATAGTTAATACATTTCCGTAGCACTGCATTGCACATCTCTGGTGAAAAAGCACCCTATACGCTGAGCTATAGCTCAACGACCGCTGGCTGATGATTAATAAGTGAAAAGTTACGTCGTTTGCCAATTGTGAACTAATGAGAGGTTGGTCATTAACTCATTGTTGATGGGAAGACTTTACAGTTAGTTATTATGAAGGAATGGCTGATGGCAAGATATTGTTGCTTCCAAGATAATCGAAGTATACTAGATGATTGGCATATTTGTAAAGTAATCAATGCTTATAAAATGTGACACCAATAAATGTATTAAAAGCAAAAATTAACATTACTATAATTTTAAAATGTCTCTTATACCAGGTGAAAGGTAAGACGTCAGACGGATTTAGACAGGAGCTTCTACTCATGAAACTGAACAATTTTTGTTCTACAACTTTGCTGAATTCGTAAAAAAAAATTGGACTATGTAAGGAAACTTCGCTAATTAGCTGACCGATTTCCATACAAAGTCCAAATCTTTTGTTTAATTAACTGCATATCTTATAACTTTTATGACCATGCGCACGTTGTATCGACACCTAAATTTTATCTTTTCTAACTAGCTTTATTAAACCGCTGCAATATAGGGTAGTTAATGGTATAATTTTATGATAGGTACATAAAGTATTCATAAAACCTTCTACACATGCGCATATTAAGCTATTGCATACCTTCTATCGCGGGCCTTGAGTGCGGCGACCGAATGTAAAAATTCCGTAACGAAAAAACCTAACACCCCTCCAATCCAACCGGCACAGCGATGCGGTGCTATGCAATAGCTTTACCGCGGCAGTGCCACACGTATTTTATAATACCTTAATGCAATTACTCATCTTTACAATTTTGTTTGTATCGGCCGACTGATCAAAGCATCTACTTCCTACAAACGAAGTACAAGAAAAAACATTCATTTGAAGAATTTCCACGTAAATGACGAAGTATTTATCTTATTTCCCAGAGGATACTCAATATTGTACAAAGGAAATAATATATAAAACGCAAACTTCCAAAGAGACATCGAGTAAAAATCTATTTTGAGGAATACTGAAGAATTTGTGGCTTTGTCAAATGGAACGCTTTCTTAACGAGCGTCTATGTTAACCTGACGCCGCGCTGGTCAAACAGAGCGACAACGCTCTAACGCACGCTGAGTGTTCTTCTCTTTGCTGCAAGCTGTCAGATAGAACGCGTTCTTCGCGCTCGTAAGTGCGCCAACCCAACACCGCACTATGACATCGAGCTGTGTTGTAATACTCGGCAATATTCTGCCAAACAGAGCGACAACGCTCTGACGTGCAATAAGTACGCGTTCCATCTGACAGAACCATTAGAGTGTTGTATTTAAAAACAATTCGACACACCGCGGCGTCAGCTTAGCGTCAGAGCGCTTAAAATCGCGTTCTATCTGAAAAAGCCATTATAGTTTGGAATTTTGAAAAATCGATTTTCACTTAGCGACTACCTCGGGGCTGTGTTCCAACTGCCAATTGGCAAAGATGCATTCTGCGTTCCGAGTTCTTGGCATAAATCCATTCCACAAGAATATGTTGGGGAAAATATTGACATTTTTATTCGCTACGGGAATAAAGTTGTGATAGAATGTTTTCAAGGTTTCCGGTCGATAGTGATTGTAATGATTGTTTTTTTATTTCCATGGTTATTGTTAAATGTAAGAGGTTTATAATTTTTACAAGTGTTTCTTTCTTATATAAAGTTTGTAAGTGAACCAAGACCTATAATCACATCTAGATACGATACTTTGTCAAGTTTTTGAATTCAGACTTTATTCTTGTGTAGTACGATTTATTTCTATATAATTTCTAGCTTTATCTTTTTTCGTGGTGAAATTTAATACCTATCCATTGACCATTGAGCAATGCTATATCTAAACTTCTATCAAACCGAAACTCGGTGAACCTCCTACTCCACAAATCAAATGAAAACGATACAAAAAAGAGCGTGTGTGTCTCACACGTGTCAGAAGTGAAACTTCTTTGGCAAGATTCAAAGATACCAAAATCGTCACCTTACTCCATGACGTGACGGTATGGCCGTGAAGCAACCTAAAAATTTTACTCTCAACACGCCTAAAGAAGTTTCAAAAAATCTAATTTATATATCCATGATTCCGTGAGTATGCACTAAGCGGAATTCTATTAAACAATCCTTAGATTCTAGAGTGCATTTAAATAAATTCCTTCAATACGGCTTCCACTCATTAAATTCAAGCATCTGAATTATATTTACAAAAGCGACATATTCAGAAAATGTCGAGAAACGTTCGAACGAAATGATTTCTCAAGATTCTCAAGATTTACTTGAATGGTGCGAGCTGGAGCATTGAAAACATCATAATATTTCAATAATGTTCATAGATTTAATATTTAAAAGTCTCGTGTCGCGGTGTTTGTATTTAAACTCCTCCGAAACGGCTTGACCGATTGTAATAAAATTTTATGTGTATTGTAGGTCTGAGAATCGGATTAAATATTTTTCATAACCTATTGTAAATGCGCAAATTTGTGAGTATATATAAATGGATGTTTGTTACTCTTACGCGCAAATACTATCTACTGAAACGATTACAGTGAAATTTGGTATGTAGGTAGCTGAAGAACAGAATAGAACATTCCGGAATTTCCACGGGATTGATAGGGTTTTCACGTGGACGAAGTCGCGGGCGGTCTCTAGTATCTAAATAGAATGTTCGTTTTGAAAAGGTATCTGCGAAATTGTTTATCCCATTCACTTTGTGAGTTGTTTGATATTATTGTTAGCAGAAGATATTTTATTAGAACGAAACTTGTTTGATGATCGTATATGAATAGATTCTCAAGTGTTTATACACAAATATGCGAATAATCAAATTCAATGATGTTTGTATTGTAGAATTTGTATATAAATAAATAAATATTTCGGGACCATTTTCACACACGGCACGATCTGATCCCATACTAAGTTTTATGTTATGGAAACCAGATGGCTGATAAAAATACATATATAATTTTAAATAAATACTTATTTAGATAATTAAAACCCAGACACAGAGCAAACTTCTATGTTCATCACACAAATATTTGCCTCGGGTGGGAATCGAACCCACGACCAGCTTGGAAGGCAGTGTCACTACCAACCAAATCGACCGGCCAGTCAAATATGTTTAATACATGCACAATGCACATAAAGGTTAATAAGGTAGCAAGTATAAAAAAATTGTACATCCAAAACGGAGTTATAGATAGAATTAATATTCAAGCTCGGTAAATAACATAAAGATAGCATATAAAAAGCATATGAAATAAGAATTTATACAGAAAAATACTCAGCTGAAAGACTAAAACGTAACATAACCTGACTTTAATTTTCCTAATTAAATAAAACATGAATTTAAATGAAACTAATAGAGTAACAATTCATAAAACTGAAACTTGATACTTACCTTGATAAATTAGAAGCAAATTAAATTTGTCCAAGCTAAACGTCTGCGTAACTTCATTATGCGAGATCTGGCGAAGATAATAATTATTTGACTGAACAACTTCTGAGTTCGTTTATTGAAGTACGATAGCCAGTTTTATCTTTTCTATCTAGATCTCATCTATGTTTACATCTACATCTACGCCATAACTTATCTACACTATTATTATAGAGAGGAAAGATATTTAAAACTAGTTATCACGGTTTATGAGATTCAGCCTGGAGACAGACAGACAGACAGAAGTCTCAGTAATAGGGTCCCGTTTTACCGTTTCAATACGGAACCCTATTCTTATTAGAATCATACATTATCCCTGATGAACATACGCTGCTATATTATTATGAATTAATTATTTGATATGTAATATTTGGTATGTTCTTAAAATTTCAAAGAAATGCTATTAAATAATATTATTCAACATTTACTTATTTTCCTTAAATTACGTCTCTTTTTATAATATATTGAACGATATTTTTTTTTCTAAAATTACACAAGTACTTCACGGAAATTACAATACTATAATATGCACAAATGGCAGACCAGACTACTAAATTCATATAAATTATTAAGGTACAAGAGCCGTGTGAATAATAAATACATACATAAAACTTTACGAACAAAACAGAGTAATTTGTAGACATTCGAACTAGTAATAAACATGGTCTCGGCGGACATATTGTAATCGTAGTAACTGTACTTTGAATAAAAATAAACCCGAAGGAAATAAGGAAGGAATAAATCATAAATAAACGTTATAATTTAATAGCACTAAAGATCCCAAAAAATAAAATACAAATATAGAAATATAATAATTTTATAAACTAATATTAAAAAGAGTTAAGTTTTGAATGTCGAATGATGAAGTAGGTAGGGATGTTTTTCTTACGATTGAACACCAAAAAACTGACCAATTATAAAAATATCTGTGAAAAGCATACATCCTTAACGATTAACATACGCTCTATATTTTTGGCCGACACCGTGATAGACACCTAGCAAACTCAAACATTTTTTAATAAACTAGATTGCCATTTAAAAATACTAAAAAATTATAAATAAATTCACCGTCAGTTTATAAATCTGTTTCACTGTATATTAATATAGATAAAACGATTTTTCTCTAACAGCGTCAAGGCTGCATCCACGGGGAGGATCTCCCATACATCTTCGGGGCACCCCTAGTGGGAGGCCTGGCGCACTTTCCAACCAATTACACGAAAGCTGAGGTAGCACTTTCCGAATCCGTCATGCTGTACTGGGGCAACTTCGCTAAGACTGGGTGAGTTCTGCATAGCTTTAGTTGTACTTAGTAATTGGAATATTATTAGTTTCTATAACAAGGAAATCATGAATAATAGTTGTTTATGTGTTGAAATGTTTATTTTGTCGATTGTGTAAATCATTTTTATTTGTACTACAAGACATACTTTTTTGTAAAGAGACGTATGTATGTACCAACCTTGACGTATTATTTCCTATATTTTGATTTTAGATAAATGTAAAGGATTTTTTTTTAACTTCTTTTCATACCAAAAATAAGAAATTGGATGATATTTTTTTAACAATTAGAAAACTACTTTATATCGTTATTCACTGTAAAAAACACAGCCTGATCTGCACTTTCCATTCAAATTATTTGAGAAACAAAGTTTCAATACTTTGTTGATTTCGATTCATCATCACCAAATTTCGACTCTAAACATTTGCATAATACGGTTGAAATTTCTGTGTACCTCCAATTTCTAGATAGCCTGGGGGACACAGACCACGTTGTAAGCGACTCTGGGGCAAATGGGACTCCAGGGCTAAATATAAACTAAACGCGAATGACTTCCCCGAGGGTAAACACGACGAAATGTGTAATCTACGGAAATGTGATATTTTAGTCGACAACTTAAACGACGAATTTAGATTAGATTTTAGGGTTTCTAAGGAGTATTTGCTAATGGGAAAGTTTTGTTGCCAAGAATACACTCGAGAGCAAATTAATATTAATTATATTTCGATTTTAGAAATCAATTTAAAAAGCGTCATGTTCATCACCTTATTGTTATAATAATAACTATTTTGTCAATCAATGTCTCTGTTTCGCTTTCTTATCTGTAATTGTGTAAATTGAACTACCTACAATTTATTAGGTATCTACAACTTACGGTGAGGTTCAATCTCTACATAAATGAGTGCTACACTTCGACTGCCCTTCCGAAAATCATTTTAATATAATATGCTCCCGGTCGTGGTTGTCAGAATAATATTTTCGAAACAATAATATAGATATTATGCTTACATGATAACTCATATTTAAAAATTGTCTTCTTGTACCAGGAATCCCAATGAAGCCCAAGAAAGTGACCCAATTCGCGATGGAAGACAAGATAGAATACGAATGAAGAATTTTGAATGGACCGCGTATGAAGAGGTTCATAAACGGTACCTGAATATTGACCTAAAGTTCAAACTGAAAAATCACTACAGAGCGCATAGGTAAGGAGTTAAAGCTTTGAATTTAAATAACGTGAAATTATCTAAAATTTTGCAATGTTGTTAATATCACGTTGAAGTATTTTATAGTAATAGATACCTAATGTACAAATTACAATCTTATATCCACACTGTTATCGTGATTTATACTCAAAAAAAATAAATAAAATATTGTATTACAATTGTGTTAATAATAGACATCTCCAAACATCATCTTTATAAAGCAGGATTATAAAGCTGTTTCTTTGTCCACAGATTGTCATTCTGGTTGAATCTGATCCCAGATTTACACCGTCCAGGCGGTGATGATGTACCGCCATCTCATCACCAAATCGAGCATGAAGATTCGTCCCTTCAACCCACAATAAAGACTTTCACGCCCTCGTTCAAGAAAGCTACCGAAATGATCTTACCTGATTCAGCTACAAAGGTTCCATTATTATCACTTTTGAATGTAACTGCCCCGATGAACTTTAATGTGATCGGCAATGCTGTTACTCAAAGTACTTCAGTATCTGAAGTACATAAATCTGATACACATAGTACATCTCCACCAGAAGACGGCTTCGCAGCATATTCCACAGCATTGAGCGTAACAATAGCCATTGGCTGTTCCCTTCTTATTCTTAACGTGCTAATTTTTGCTGGTGTATACTACCAAAGAGATAAAACTAGAATGAACGGTCAAGGCGACCACACGAACGCACATTTGAAGAAACGCGTAGAAAACGGACAAATGCCGAATAACATTTGTGGTGATTTAGAAAGCGCACTGTCTTTCCAAACAAGTTTAAAAAACGATCCAGCTACTATTCTTAGTCATCATCATACGCATCATCACCAACTGCCTCCTCCAGAATTTGCTGATCTCCCCAGCAATAACGTATCTGGAATGGCCACTTTGCCACGCGCTCCACCACCTCCTAAAATAGGGAAGACTAATATAAATACATTAGCTAGTGGGCAATTGCAGGAGAATCAGCCTCTCCTATCGCATCAGATGCAAATGATAAATACAAATACGTTGACAAAGAAGAACACGCAATTAAACGCAAAGTCGAATGTGACCATGGAGGAGCTGCGGGTGTGACGTCAGCGAGCTTGACTGCAGCGAACCGGCAGCTGCAGTGACATGCGGCATCACGACGAGATCGTGTGACTCCAGCCGGACCTTCTGCAGGGCGTGTCGGATTATATCTAATAATCACGCTCTTTTAGAAGGTGTAAAGACTATGAACAGTGAACTTGGTTTAGGAATTATAGTGATCGTCAGTTTTCAATGAACTATAACTGATACTGTATACGCAATCATGTTACGACGTCTTTCGATAGAGGTGTCTAAACCATAAACATTCGTGATTATAAATTAATAGGAAATGTAGTGTTATTATAATCATAATTGCGGAAAAACGAATTCGTAAGTGACCGCACTAAAAGATTAAAAGACTCGTTTTTAGAAAGCGATATTAACAGTGAAGTGTTTAATAATAAGATAGTGATACTCATATTGATAGATACGATATTGAGTTGTGGTATTGAATAAACATTGACTTCGATGTAAATTTTTTGTATATAACGTAAGTGTACAATATTGTAAATATTCGGCTAAGCCATATCCAAGGTAAGCAATGTAACTCGAGTAGTAAATAAATTATGATGTCGAAGATTGGATAAAGTTTAGTGAAAGGAATAAAATGTATTGATATAATATAATATGATTTGCTCAAGAATGAGTTTGATGTTGATCACGAAATTTCTAAACAAAACAATTACTAGATAATGAATTGTGAGGAGTTATTTACAGATGATGTTAGATGAAAGATTAAGAATTAAAGCCCTTTTTAAATAATCAAATTTACCACTAAATTGTATTTTTTAAAGATTTTTTTTTGCCATAAAAAACAATTTGAACATTGCATGTAAAATTTAATGTTTTATAATGTTCTACTTTCATGTCAATCAAATTAACGATCGAATTGGTTTCTGTTTGAAATATGGAATGAGATAATTAGTTTTAATTATTTTAACATAGACGGACCAATAGTTTGTGTAAATAATATGTATATAGAATTAGAAACGGAATAACAGGTTGTAATGATCATGTTACCAATGTTTATCTTGTATCAAATTAACCCTTTACTGACTGAATAGTACTTGACACCAGAAAACTTTGTTTAATATGTCCCTGATTAAAATTTTAATGTTTTCTTCCGTGTATGTTTGTTCTCATTTTATAAAATTTCAATAACTTAGTCACTCTTTTAGTAACAACTTGAAACTTCTACTTCTCTACTTCTAAATCTTGTTACGTTAGTATATGTATTGAAAACATTGTGACCTAAAACATACCCTTGGGGGACACTTTAAGCTGTCAATTTACTTAAACATGGCTCCACAAGAAAAAGCAATATGAACACAAATCTTTATGTAATTCAGTATGATTATTTTCAATTTTGTAACTCTTATTTTTTTTAGCAAATACATTTTTATCTACAACAGTCAACTCAATGTTATACAGTTTATATTTCCCTGGATTCATGTAGTATGGGTGATTTATGTAAATTAAAACAAATAAACATTTATAATTACCATATTGTTTTGTTTCAAACTTCTCTAACCAAATTCATTAACCCATGAAGATGGCTGATTTAAATCCGATGCTTTCAAATTAATATCCAACTCGACGCCATTTCTTAAACTGAACCCGTTTAGACACAATATAAGTCTGAGAACTGGATAAAGCGTTGTGTTTAGATCCCAAGAATAATTTAGTATTCGGTTTCCACATAATGTTGAAAATACGGTAGTTTCTGTTCAGGTAATTATTTATTAAACCGGTGTAGACCCGTTTTGTATTCCGTTCTCGTACACTTTGCTATCAATTCTGTATTCCGTGTCGAAACAATGCTAATAATAGCACATTGCTATGAACTATTTTTAACTGATGCTTCCTAAAACGATGACGGTTAATCATTGCATTTTTTATGCTCGTAGGTCATCATCATCTCCATTAAGTACTTTTTTTTTGTATCAAAGGAAATTCTACTCAATGGTACTTTTTTAGAATCTGAATGGTAGAGTTGATGTTAAAAATTATAACATCTATTATTATAATTTCCTATTAATAATGAAAATTAAAAAGTAACACTCTTTTCACGAACTAAACTATCGAGTTCTGGACCGATTTGTATCAAATTTGCTATAGTTAAATTCTATAAATTAGTTCGTCAAATTGTACTTCGTTACCTTGTTGCGAGTGAGTCGGTGGTTACAGCAAACCCTTCCTCAGCGCTTGAGGTTTTAGATCTATACCACTATTGGGTATTGTTTATTTGATATTTATTAGAAGCTGTTCCTAGGTAACCAGTATCATCAAAAGTTATAACTAATTAATTTCATGGTCGGAGTTTTTTTTTAAGCTATTGCATAGCTTCTATCGCGGGCCTTGAGCGCGGGGACCGAATCCAGCAATTGCGTTACGAAAAACCTCACGCTCCTCACTCCGACGGGCTCGGAGGTGTGGCTCGAAGGAATAGCATGCAATAGCTTTTCCGCGGCAGTCCCCGAGTGCCACACGTGGTTTTTTTATTTAAATCAGCCTTTCATCAGATAAAAAATGAATATGTGTTTTTAAATGGACAGCACTCGTATTTTTTTTCTTTTAACCTAGAATTTGAATTCCGATGATATTATGATATTTGATCTAAATATATTTCGATTGAAATAATAATATTCACTCACAATCTTATATGTTACTGCATAGTTCCCGAAAGAAATATTTCTGTATCATAAAAATATTGTTCTAGTTCGAAACTTTTGCTATATGTGATGCTATAACTTTCATTCCAAGTCTTATTTCAGGCGCAGGATGTTCGATAATAAAATACTTCACAACTTTTTGAGATATAAAATATAGATAATATTTATCTACCGAATATAAGTAATATATTATGAAATACAAGATAATTATTTAAAAGTTAACTAAAGCGTAACTGAAAATTTATGTCTTAATCTGATCAGAGATTTGATTATTATATAAATATTTATTTATTATTAATTTTAGTACCCAATTTTGTCAAAACACATAGTAATTTAAACAACTATATTATATTTTAAGACGTCGATAAACTAAAACCTAGTACTGTTAACTTTACTAAGCAAACCCTACATCCCTTAATAATTACAAAGTTCAATCTCAGTGTAATTAATATTGTTACGAAATAGAATATCAATACAATACAAGTAAATTTATCTTTGTATTTGCGGCCATAATCTGGCGAGTTGGTAACAAACTAACAAACTAGATAATGTGCTGAGCAAGAAACAAGAACAAACTTAACACAATTAGTTTAGGAAACTTGGAAATTTTAATTAATGCTAACGTTTTGTGGGGCTTTAAAAAGTAAATAACTAATTTAGTAGAACGTTTGAGATCAAATGTTATAAAGGAATATAATAAAAGTGAAAACGAGAATGGATGAACTTTATTGGAGGAAGTTATTACTTGAATGCGTTTAACTAAAGTGGATGCAGTTTTATTAAATTAAATTGTTCCCGTTATTTCTTTATGAAATGAATTCTTAATAAACAATTACAAATCTAAATTGGAATAAACGTACAGATAGTGATACATTTAAAAAATCATTTCTCAGCAAAATATTTTTGATTACCAAGCATTTTATTAATCTATAAACAATGAATTAAAATGCACTAAAAGAAACCTTTTCAATCCACGAATTAAAAGCTTAAAAAACAGGAAAAGCATTGGTAATATTTACCTTTATTTTTATCAATAGAAAGTGAATTTATCGGGGCAATGGAAAAACGAAAGTTTGAATCAAAACAAATCTGTAATATACCAATGAAATCCCAAAATAGATTCATATTTATTTATATCGAGATCATTTTTACTTCAAGTTAGTATTGGGATACAAATCTTGAATCGGTCCATTGACTTCATCCATAAACCTTTGAAGAAGCCCCGACATATTATTACATATACGGACATTTCGTACATGGTCAATAGGACAAATAATATCGCATTTGTCAACTGATTTCACTCTTTATTTTTCAAGTTCTAGTAGTTTATAGAAATTGCACTGGTCTGCATTATCTCTGTTTATTTTAGACATATTATTGAGAATAGTCGCTGAACTTTTGACAAAGGCAACGAAAAAATCATTGGCGATTTTTGCAAAGCTATTAAATGAATGATCTGGTTTTTATTATAATTTTGGAATTTGGAAATTTGAATTTTGGAATTATCCTGCCCTCTATCTAATATCTAATATTCTAATATATATTATAAAGGCGAAAGTTTGTAAGGATGTATGGATGTATGGATGTATGGATGTTTGTTACTCTTTCACGTAAAAACTACTGAACCGATTACAATGAAATTTAGCACACATATAGAGGGTAACTTGGATTAACACAGAGGATAGTTTTTATCCCGGAAATCCCACGGGAACGGGAACTATGCGGGTTTTCCTTTGCAAACGCGGGCGAGCCGAAATCTAGTCGAACCATAAAATACTTAATCAAATTTTAAACAGTCCTCTACTAAAATCATAGCTATAAAAGACATTCCCAACTTCTACAAAATTGAAAATGACGTAGGGCCCTTTAAATTATATTTGACGCAGTATCCTTATACAGCAGCAATATAAATAATTAGTGATCACTGATCTGCCATTACCTATTAAAAATATAATACCACATACTGGATAATACCTAATATTTCGCTGCTGTTCCAATCCCTGAATTAATAGCTGCAATTCGTCTGGCTCTAATAAACAATAAACAACAGAGATAGTGGACAAATCTATTCAAATTAATAATGTATCGCTTGATAAAATAATGCGATATTAGTACAGCCAAAACAAGCTAGGTTTGATCCTAGGATGAGACCAATGTTTTGGTTTCACAGGACCATAATACCACAGATTATTTAATAGTTACTACGTAATTATACAACTGAATTGTATATTTACCATTAACTAAGGGAAATAGAGTGAAAAAAACTTCATAAAGAGTACGTGGAATCATTTTGCCGTGAATCAGTTTGCATTTTGCCTGCCGAGCCACGTCCACGCTGACCGAGCTTGGCGCAGCAATAATTGCTTCGCGGGGCTGCTCGCTCTGTGGGGATCGCCCTATTTGTATTCGTTTTATAATTTATACATGACTTACTTACATGAAGGTTTTTACAGACATGAGTAACAATGAGTCACGTTTTCGAGAAGCGGTAGGTACAGCGAAGAAGTGAACGCTCTTTTTTTCGTCACAATGAGGCAAAAACACGTTGGTAATATTTATTGGCATGATTGTTTTTTAAAGAAGTAACTGATAATTTATATTTTATTAAGATTCAAAACTTTACGATACGATAATATATCGTCGCGGTAGAAGAGAAATCGAACAACTAGCATTTTTTCCAAAATCTACTTTTTTGCATTATATTAAAGTTTAAAGTTGGCCGCATCTTTTGACCTTACCCTCGCTTTGAAATC
>CAJQZN010027666.1:0-17782 GCA_907164685.1 Colias eurytheme | reverse complement strand
AAGTGACAGTAGTACCCACCTCAACGCTTCGCTTATGAGGCGTGCAATATAACTATAAATATTCAATTGTTTAAAAAAAGAAACTTTTAATTTTTAGTCATTTAAGAAATTCATAGTAATCTTATATATAAAAATGAATCGCAAAATGTGTTGGTAAGCGCATAACTCGAGAACGGCTGAACCGATTTCGATAATTCTTTTTTTATTATATTTCTTGAAGTACGAGGATGGTTTTTATGTAGAGAAAACGTAAGTACCACGGGCGAAGCCGGGGCGGACCGCTAGTTTAAAATAATTATTGAAATTTCACTTCTTTAGTTGCGTTGAGAAATTCAAGAAAAAGAGAGAAATTTCAAGGTCGCGTCACGGCTTTATCGTCACGTCATGAAAAAGGCGAAGATTTTGGAATCTTTGAAACCTGCCAAAGACATTTTACATTTGACACGTGCGTTCGGCACACTGCACGCTCTTTTATTAAAATTCAGATTGTTTTGCGTTAAAAAATAATATGACAGTTTAATCAGAATCTAAATGAAGATCATCGAGATAACACATCGCTCATTTGCTTCTATAACGTGACAAAGTCAAAATCTCAATTGTTGGGAAAACGCATTTGAAAGTTTAAAATTCCTGTAACTTTTTAATTACTATGCTTAGACTATTCAGCTCAATACAACATATTAAAACGTTCTCGTTTTTTTTAATCAAATTGTATTCAGAACAATAAGTCAGTTATTAAATTTATTATGATTATTTATTCCAGAAAGGGCCCTTCTTGTTGCGTTTTTCTTGTAAAAAGTGTGCAGTATTGCATTACAAACAGATATGTACCATTTTTCTTGACAAAAAAAATTGAATAAAAATCTAAAACTTTACAAGTTATGTCGTATTGTTACGTTTTATTGATAATCAGTAATCTATATGTATGGGCAATTTTAATTAAAACGTGTTACTGTAGTAGTAATCTTTTTTATTTTTGTATTTTGTTTTACAAAATGAAAGATACTGATGCGAAATTATTGTGTAACTTTCTCTGAAATACAAGTAATATACATATTTAAAAAAAATGTACAATTATAATCAAACATTAATATTTTTTGTTTTACTTTTACTCACAACCGTTGGCAATTATAATATTACGACCCGCCCCGAATTCACACGGGTGCAATCCTGATACTAAATCTGTAATATCTTCGAAAATATTTAGTAAAGGGCCATATAGATCTGTACATATTAAATCAACAATGTGAAATTGGATAAGGATTAATGCAGTATTGGTTAAAATCGCTTTAAAATTATCCATTGCTTCATGATCTAAATTC
Source organism: Colias eurytheme (assembly GCA_907164685.1). Lineage (NCBI taxonomy): Eukaryota > Metazoa > Arthropoda > Insecta > Lepidoptera > Pieridae > Colias > Colias eurytheme. Next base: position 16,460 of record CAJQZN010027666.1, on the reverse strand, counting down.
CAGTAATCTTTCAGTATTTCACGGTGTTGTTCTTCGGAAAAAAAATTGACACTTGAAAATGTAGGTTTCCTTGCAGGATTCTCTTTTAGTTGACGGGGTGGCACAGTTTTTTTGTGATGCTTTCGATTCGTAGGACTGTCCTGCGTTTTTTAACTGATTTGTAATTTTTTTTTTCATTTTTCTTTATTCAGTGGTATTTTTTCCTCATTTATGCTAGAAAATAAATTGATTGTTTAATTCATTTGTATTTCGAGAATCTGTATGATCTTTTCATTTTTCTAACTTAAGTTAGAAAAATGTTCACTTAAGTGAATGTTCATTATTTTCTCGGACAATATTTACAAGCTTCCTAGACCGTGATTCCATCTGAAAAATAAAATATTAAGTAATCAGACAACATTTTTATCATTTATAATGCAACATTGTAGTGTATTCGTTGTAAAAATGTATTATTTTTTATCAAGAATGTGTTAACTTGAGATAACCAACATAAATACCAAACATTTTGTACTTTTATTATCAACTGTAACGGAACATCTTAAATTAACCAACAAAAAACATTGTTTATTACAGCAACAACGGGACAATCCTATATAAACCGTAGCATGCGAATACTATTTTTACTACAATAATGACCCACATCCAAATGTCCCGTTATAGCTGCAAATATAAATCAGTAAAAAAACAAAAGGCTATACTTACCTTTCAGCAAAACCGTGATACAATAAGCTGTTACGTTTTTACCGCAATCGGGCAGCAGTTTCCTTCTCAAGGGAGCAGCGACAACTGACTGAAACCGTTCTTGCATTAAATTCAAGAGCGAAAAGAGATGTCGCTAAACCGATAGTCACCGACCTTTTCCCTCATAACTCGGTCATTTTTGGAGCTAGAAATATCGCGTTTTAGCAGCAAGTAGAGCGCGATGCGCCGGATTCTACTGTATCATTATTCCATAACGATACATATGCTCGTTAACACGTTCTTGTCGCAAATGAGCGACATGTATAATTATATTAAAATTATTTATTATATTATTTGGTAGGTCTAACTATTCTTTAAGTCTGTGCCTCTATTAACCAGAAATCCTGCATACACAATACAAACATGCAGGCTATACGTCACAACCGAAACGGCTAAGCTGGAATAGAGATGGCAGAATTATGTAAACATCCAGCCTCAGTATGATATCTCAATGACAGGGTTGTTCAGTATTTGCTTCCTATCCTACCGATTGCTAAAGTAAAATTAACAAGTTAACGTTATAAATTGCAACAATTTTGAAGGCAATCCACTCTTATATGTATAAATAATAAACTGGCTGTGTCCCGCGGTTTTACCCGCATTGTTCCGCTCTTCTTAAATTCATCCTTCCTGGTTAAATAGGATATCTAACACTGCAAGAATTTTTCAAATTGAACACATACTAGTTCCTGAGATTAGCGCGTTTAAACATAACAAACTCTTCAGCTTAATAATATTAAGTAAATGATCTGCAGTAACATTTCACGCAGCCATGTCAATAAGAATATAACCTGTTTGAATCATTTTCCGTTATGCCGCTCAAGCGATAAACAAATGCGAAATTTCAATACTTATGGTCCTTCGGGAAATCAAATATTCCTTTACTTTACATTCGGTTTACAAAGGCGGTTTGCATCCGATGTCTTTGTAACTTCTTTAAAGGAGGTCAAACTTCTTGAAATAGCGGTATGTTCGAAGCCTTTCTTATAATTCTATCTATTAGTTCATGAAACCATGAATGATCAATAAAGAAAATATATTAACCCTGGAAATAACCATTGAGAAGCGTCTATTCTAAGTGTAGGTAATTCCGTTTCCATATTTTTAGATAATATCTATACAATAGAATTAAATATTTAATGTCTCCTGATAATGCAGTAAACATCTGAAAACAAAATATCAGCTTTTGGATAGCCCCAAAATTAAACCAATCGTGTTTATAAAATGTACCTTTGAAAATGAGAACTATATTCGGATTGTCTTCTAAAATAGATTCTCTTTTGCCATTTGGCCATAAACGTTAATAATACTGCAAATTCTGTTTTCAGACTAAAAACAACAGAGGCGGTCGCTTCTCCTTACTTTAAAAATGCATCCTAAGAACACCATCCTTTCCCATTTTTGCTCAGACGTCTTTGTATGCTATTTTAAGTACAAAGTACCATTCTTGGTAACGCGTTATTTTCCTTTTCAATGTTCAAGAAATACAATTTTCTATTTCCCTCCCACTCGAACACAAAGAATTCGATCTCACCTGACCATTTTAAGAATAAAATCCTTAAATAATAGACTGTAAGCTTCTTACCGTTGAAAATGTAAGTAGAGAGATTTTAAAGAACGCTTTGTGCGAAATCAGTTTAAAGTGTTTATAGAATACACGGATTATTGGGAAAATATTGGAGGACGATACTGAAACTATTTTCATTTGATACGTTATAATATACTAGCTGTACCGCGTGATTTTACCGGACGAACCCGCGGGCAAAATCAAGTATTATATTACTGTAAAGATTCATAGATATCCACATTCGTAGTGCAGTTTTTCCGTGAAAGACGAACAAACATACATACCTACATCCATCGATCACCACTTTTGCACTAATATTAGTAGGATAGGATGTCGTGGACTTTGCTTCAGTGTATCTGATCTTCCAAAGTTTGCAACTAAAAGGTCCCAGCCGTGCTAATTTTAAAATTAACAATAGCTTTTATTTATACACTCCTAAAATTATCTTCTATATAATATACCTCATAAAACTCAAAGGTGACTGATATAGTGATCTATCAACGCACAGCCCAAACCACTGGACATATAGGGCTGAAATTTGGCATGCAGGTAGATGTTAGGACGTAGGCATCCGCTAAGAAAGGATTTCCCGAAATTCTTGCGGGAACGGGGAAAAACGGGGATGCACGTACAAAGTCGTGGGCGGAAGCTAGTATGTTATAATAATATTATAGTTAACGAAAAGAAAAGAAGTTAATACTACTTTTGCACTCCCTCTCTCACGCAAAATAGGCGCTTGACGTCGAGTTGCGGAGAAATGCCCGTATTATTATTATTATTATTACTACTTTTGCACAACTTACAGAAGACCATTAATTTCAGAGGTTATTTAGTACGTAATTAATTAGAGACGTTGCGGAGTTGATCTTCTTAGTAATAATTACCTAACTGAGTTATTCGAAATGCGCCGGTTGCACGCTGTAACCAATCTCCCGCGGTACTTAGCGAAATGTGGTAAGTATATCGATTTTTGTCGCACTTTAATCAACTCAGTGGAAAATTAATTTCGAATATTCCTTGTCGTATTTGCATGTGATTATGTTGTGGAAGTCTTGTATTTTTGTGTGATATTATTGTGATAGTCTTATCATTACATTAATAATTTATGTTGTTTTTAGAAGTTTTTATTGTTATAAAATTTAAAAAATGGAAATGCTATTAACAACAGTTTTGGCGATAGCATTTAAACATTATTATCATTACGAGATAGACAAATTAACAATTCCATTAACCGTTCTTCTACTTATACACTATCGAAGAAGCTGTTGTCATAATAGAGAGTAGAGTGAAGTCCCATGTCCCCTAGTGGGGTAAGGGGCAGATGCATTATACATCTGTTTCACTGATCGATTTTCTTTATGGACAAGTAGGTGATCAGCCTTCTGTGTCCTGCCAGACGGAGACATTTTTTTTTCTTCGTCTCCACCGGGAATCGAACGCAGGACCCCTCGGTGCTACGCTCACGCGTCAACCACTGTACCAAGGAGGCGGTCAAAATAGTATAGATAAATAATTAATAAATGTCATTATTTGACCTTAATTAACCGTCAATTTCCAAATTACAACATACTAAAAAAAACGGCGAAATCTCCAGAGAACACCAACGCAATGTCACACTACACCCCAAGAAACAACTATAAACACAACACTGTCAAACTACATTACAGAGGAATAGAGCAATTCTATCTAAAACGTTTCAAAGTTAGCGGGAATATTAATTCATACATCATGGTTTAATTTAAACATCCATCCCACTAGCATACATAAATCCTCAGATAAGGAAACGGGTTGTATCATTCGAAGCAATTCCGTTTTAAAATTGATCGGTGCGGTCGATTCACCATTTGTATTGGACCTACACATTTGTGTCTCTGCCCCTTGGGTGTGTTCTGCTTGGTACTGTTATTAAATTTCTGTTTGAAGTTAACATGTTGATAGAATGTAAATAGGGATCAATTTCTGAATGGGGTTTATTTTAGAGGAGACTTTAATGTTGTATTGTACTTAAACGGGTATTGCCTTTATCTTCGTGTGAATGTAATAAAATAAATCGTAATCGCTCAAACAAAACATGAGTTACAAAAATTGTATTGTTATTTGTGATGGTTAAAATTTTTGTCCTTTTTTAGAAATGTCTTATGAATAATTGTGTTCAGTTAACATAAAGCATACCGTTTGAGCAGTTTTGTCTACTCAATATAGAAGTTTTATTGAATTATTATCAATAATAATAGCTGTTATAATAATAATTGAAAGTACTATGTTGCCAATCCACCAGGACAAAAATATCATTGAACCTGGTAAAAATAGTAAAAGGCTATACATTCAATACAAGTTGTACTTAATTTAATGCCCAAAAGAGTCCAACTCTAACTATCGTAATAAAACAAAAAAACGATAAATATACTTCAAGGTCCCAAACGGAACACATCACAGGAAGCCCGTCTGAGGCGACCGCAAGCGGCTGAAATTAATTGTAACCCCAACCCAGCACTAAGATATTGTGCAGCGAATGAGTTTTTAACGAGAATGTCGGCTTGAGTTATTCAAGTGAGTTTTATTTTACCGGGAACCACTTCTGCCACGATCTTCCCGTGTTCTATTGGAATTATTTTAACTTCGATTATGAGCTGATTATTTAACGTACTTAATTATTATAGGCATCAAAATGAAAAACTTTATCTTCATAGAGTATATTTAGTTCTTGATTTCAATAATTATTTGAAACTATATAAATATTCTAATGTAGGATTATAGATTAATCTTGCTTGTGATAACTAATTTTTATGTAAAATTCTCATTCAGAAGCATCTAGAAGAAGTCTGGTTAAAATTCCAATTCAATTTTATATCAAAGTGCCTTCAAGCGCATCAAACATTGGCTTTAATAATTTCATCGAAATATATTCATAGCTCGATCAAACAAACTCGTTCATTTACATTGAATAATTGAAAGTATCAAAACGAATCGATCCCTTAGGTGTACGCGAAAATCTTTGTCCTACGCTCCAGACATGATGTTTGAGCCCGCTAAATTATTCTGTGGTACAATTTATAAGCAATTACATCTAAAAATTCAACATTTATAACAACAAATTTTCAAATATTAATAACCTGTGACATTTATCATAATAGGTACTTTTATACAAGCCCGAGCAGTGTTGAAAGGAGAGTTGAAATAAAAATTGTTGCTTGTATGCTTAGGACTTACTTTTTTATTCAGAGACAAAAGTTTCAATATCCCCTACATCATTTGAATCAATGTAAGTATAGTTTAAAATATAGTAACAGAACTTTGTATTGGCTCTCGTACTTTTTTTTAAATACATTATTTCAATCAACATAATATTTTAAAACATACCACCAGAGTTTTGTGTCAACTTACGTAGTTTATAACCATCTAATAAGGGACATTAAAGAACATAAACACATAACATTCCATTACCACCCAACAACCGCATAAACGCAATTGTCCATACACTAACCCGTCAATGCATACGGTAAAGTTTGCACACGCTCTGCATATAATAGCACGAAGTACACAACTTCTAAAGATGCGGCAGAATTGTTATTACACATGATTATAACTTTGTTCGTCGGGAAGTGTTGTTGACGCTCGATCCATGGATATAAAGTTTGTGCGACGTTCAGTTTTTGTTAGCTTTCGTTTTTTTAACAGCGTAATCTTGCAGGCGAGTTATGCAATACTAAAACTTGGGAGTTTTATAGTTCAAATAGTTTGTAGTTCGGAATATATTGTTTAGTTAGGTGAAAAATTATTTTAATATCGCTTCGATTTATGTATTCGCTATTCTTTTTGCTGAAGGTTGCAGCTTGCGGCTTCAGCTGTGTTTCCTGAAAAATTTATTGATATTTAATTTGTACCAAAATTCATCAAAATCCCATCAGTCATTTACTTATTAAAGAGCAGTAAATATTTCATCCATCCCCAATACTTTCCCGCTTCTAAAAGCGTCATAATAACATTTTCATAAAACCAATAAAATTGCATTAAAGACTTTCCAGACATATTCAAATTAAATTTTAAAATACAGAACAATTCTAACCAACTGCGAGCTCAGGTCACTTAGACCGCAGCAAAGCGTAAAGTTCATCAGTCTCTGACAGTAATATAGTTACAGCTCAATCAGGCTCTATTGACGACACGATGTAAGCGCAACTCGATTACCTCATATTATTCTCGCCTTGGGTGCGTTAGCCCTTGCCGGGATACAGGGTTGTATTTTAGGGTTAAATTTTTTGCAAACTTTTAAACAATAGCAATTTTCGAACACTGATTTTTGTAGTATTTTTTTGTAAATCAATTCAATATTATTTACAGTTCTATCAATATAAAATATGGACATTGACTTGAAACTTGTAAGTATTTGAGACAGCTGATTCTATTTCCACCTTAAAGACAAAAAAAAGCTCTCACATGTTAATATCTCATTCGTTGGAGAGCTACAGATAGACACACATAAAATTGCAATTTTTAATAGGAAACTAATATCACAATATGTTTGTATCCGTCTTAACTAGGCCTTTAGTAAGACAATATTTACCTTAATATATCAAATTGTATTTCATCCCATTTACATTTATGATGGCATCTAAAATTTGCACAACACAACTACATTAAAGGATTGGCAGATTTGTCAACAACAGACGCGTAACACACCAACCAGTATATCACGAACTATTTGCCAACGTATCTTAGAACTAAATAGCTGCTTCTTAAGGGATTCAGAGGCCTGCTTAAGATGGTTAGTATTATACCGGTCAATACACCAAGAGTAATTTAGGGATCGCTAAATAGAGGGTTCCGCAGTTAATATTCAAGGGAAGGGACAATATTTTGTAACTCGATAGTCGAAGGGTTGAGACAAAAGGGAATTCTTGATTTGACTCGTTTGTGACTATTGAAGTGTCGGCAGGATTTTAAATGCGAAAATCCATTATTAAACAGCTTTTAAGTATGAATTTGGGGAGAAGGTTTGATTTCTCTTGTTTGAATTAAGTATTGTTATATTTAAATACTAGCGGTCCGCCCCGGCTTCGCCCGTGGTACATATTTCGCAATAAAAAGTAGCCTATGTCCTTTCTCGGGTATCAAAATATCTCCATACCAAATTTCATGCAAATTGGTTCAGTAGTTTAGGCGTGATTGAGTAACAGACAGACAGACAGAGTTACTTTCGCATTTATAATATTACTAGCGGTCCGCCCCGGCTTCGCCCGTGGTACATATTTACGTTTTCTCTACATAAAAACCATCCTCGTACTTCAAGGAATATAATAAAAAAAGAATTATCGAAATCGGTTCAGCCGTTCTCGAGTTATGCGCTTACCAACACATTTTGCGATTCATTTTTATATATAAGAAGATTAGTATATTAGTATGGATTTAGGTCTTTTCTTCGTCTGGGACCTAAGTTTTAAAATAATCTAGTAAAAGGGTACGCATATGAAGTGAGTTGTTTATTTAAATATTGGAGATTAGGTACTGTTAATAAAGAACAAATGATTGTAAAATCGTAGATAATATTATGAAAATTGTAACTAACTATAATTATGTTTACCCATTTAAATTATTAAAATTCATGTATTTGTCCGTAGATCGTGGTAGATCTTACTTTAAATGATGGTCCGTCCATGTGCGGTCTGATTGAAGTATTTACAATTAAATCATACAAATAAAGTTTCTCAAATACAAGGATTATTCCGGCATAAAATTCCTAATATAATATTGTTATCCTTCATTTTGTACTTTAATAAAACAAGTGATAACTGCGTTAAAAACAACCGACTTCAAACTTGCACTTGCAACATTTGCAAATATGTACAGACAAAAATGCTCATAAAATAAAAACTACGGGGCCTATCCGAATAAAATTGTTATGGGACCAATTCGATACTATCCCGCATCGAACAAAAAAAGAATCACGTAAATCGGTTCAGAAACCTCGGAGTAATCGGTGTACATACTACATACATAAAAAAAAAAAGACATACCGGCCGAATTGATAACCTCCTCCTTTTTTTTGAAGTCGGTTAAAAATAACACAAAATAAACGTTTAACAAATTGTTCGCCGTCAAAACTTTGAATAAACATTCTTCGACATTTATCGATCTTTTAACTTCACCCTTCTACAAAATGTCCAACTCTTAACAACTCATTAGTTAAACAGAAATGCGTGGAAAGAAGCTTTTACTCAACTTTTGAGTTGAAAATTTTAATGGAAGATACTTCTTGTCTTGAAATTTTAGCGTAACGATGCATAAGCGCTTCAAGATGGCAAGATCGGTACTTTGATAAATTGCTTTTTGTTTAAAAAATATTATAATTATGCGTAAAATATAAAATTTAGTTTATGACGTTTCGTTAAATAAGATAGAGATGGTAAATAATTCAATATTCAATTGAATGAAAAGAAGAGAAGAAAGAAAGAAAGAAGAAAACGGTTATAATGATAGCTTATAGCCTGAATTCCGAATAATATTTTATGTTTTACAACTCATAGTACACTCAATTCGCTACGAAATATAATACTTACACCAATTAAACCTAACTACGATTCATAATAATATAACAATAAATTATAAACGTTAATTTGAAATAATAGCACAATTGTTTCAAAGAAAAAGTGATAAAGACTCATTTCAAGTTAGAAGTCAGCTCACGAATCACGATCGCCTAAACAATTGATTGTTTGCAAAACAGACTCGGCATTGTTTTGGACTTTAAAAGGGTTCGAATTCTTTAATTGTACATAAAAGATGTTAATGTAAAAGTTTTCAATTGAATGGCTTTTTACATAAAAGCTTCAGCTAGCGACTATGTGAAATAGATGCGAATCTTCTGGATAATTGACTAGAATTTACCTTTAGGTACCTCAAAACTTTAAATAGATGGGTTCAGCCGTCTTGTTGTTGAGCTTACCAACTTCACATGCGATATTACAAAAAAAAAGTTGTGTGGTTTTATGAAACCACGGTAAAAGTGAAACTGTTCTAACGGTTCCGAACACTGCTTTGTGAACCTACTCGGCAGCCGCGATACACGCGACATGCGCTACACAGACCAAAAAGTTTGAGACGATGTAATAAAAGTTTCACTTTAAAATATTTTTTATAGTATATAAACAATAACATAATGATAAACGTTACACGTTAATTAGTAGGAAACATTCTACTAATACTGCATACCTGAAGGTTTATGAGGACCGATGGTTGGATTTGTGTTACTATTTCTTGTAAAAACTGGTAATTTTATATCATAACATGTATGAAAAATAAGAAATTAAGTAGAACTTTTTGCGGGAAATTCAACGAGCGAAGCCGCAGCTAAGCTTACCTACTGCTTACAAATGTTACGAAGTTATACTGATTTAACATCGCTATACAGATTTTCATGAAAGAATTGGCTACAGTTACAGAAAAATCTTCAAAAAATGACTTTAAACCTGCACCAATGCACTGTCTGCGCAAAATATACTTTAGCAACATTTCCACTGTCTATAGCTCATTTTCGTGAAGTCTTTCAAATTTAATATTACAAAAGCAATTTTTCAGAGGTGCAAATGTTATCTTTTGACGACAGTAAATCTGGATCACTGAGCATCATAAATTGAGTATTCCCTTTATAAAGGACGCGCATTTATAAAATTTGGAGGTGGCATTTAATTGTTTAATTTATTCATAATATTTTTCTAGATTATGATGTACACAGAAATGATAATGACGTATACTTTTAACGTGAGAATGTTTTAAATAATAAAAGAAAATCATCACGATGCGGGATTCGAACCCGAGACTTCCGCTTTCCATTCTTTAAATTTTATCATGTACTTACTGCGCTTCGCGGTTTCACCCGCGTGGCTCCGCTCCTGTTGGTCTTAGCGTAATGATATATAATATATCTTCCGCCTCCTATCGCTATCGCCTTCCTCGATAAATGGGCTATCTAACACCGAGAGAATTTTTCAAATTGGACCAGTAAGTTCCTGAGATTAGCACGTTCAAACAAACAAACTCTTCAGCTTTATAATATTAGTATATAGATAAAGCATTTGAATGCTATAAAACTATCAAAACCTTTAATATTGTTTATCATACACTAAACTCAGAGAGACTACTTTTATAAACATGTTATTTATTTTGAAAAGGTCGGTTCAATGTGACGAGATGTTCGAAAGCAATTTTTTTTCCAAAATTAAATATACAACTCACTCAAGTTCATATAAATTATTTCGTTGATACCTACAAATAATACGCATAATTTAATACAAACTAAACTTTAAACGTTAACTTTATCTTTAAGTAATCAAACAAATCATTCATATTTTTTATTGTCATTTTAAATACCACATCCATCAATTTATACTTCAAACCATCTCTTTGGCGAGTCACGTCGATCGGCCGCCCCATTCAACTAAAATCATCCCATTATGAAGGGGAAAATTCCGTAATTCACACCCCTCATGACAAGAGATTACTTTTGTAGGTGATATCCACCCTTGTAACATTATGGGATCGGCTTTGTCCACAAGCGAATCCCATTTTGGCTAGCAAAACAAGCTGTGGTAAATGACAACGTAGAATATTATATGCATTTCTTGCTTTGTAAACTTTCCTGCTTAGTGAACACTAGCTTTCCACCCGCGGCATCGCCCGCGCAGAAGAAAGAAAAACCCGCTCCCGTGGGATTTCCGGGATAAAACCTATCCTATGTCCTTTCTCGGGTATCAAAATATCTCTATACCAAATTTCATGCAAATTGGTTCAGTAGTTAAGGTGTGATTGAGTAACAGACAGACAGACAGAGTTACTTTCGCATTTATAATATTAGTATGGATTACTATAATAATTTTTAAGTGGTTAGAAACTTTTGACTAAAATTTATTTTGTCGTATGTTTTAATGTTAGATAATTTGTAACTATTGATAAATGTAACAATTTTAGATAAAAATCCGTGTATGCCTGTGTTCAAGCCAGCATTATTTATTTATATTTATTTATTAATACTTTATTGCTCTTAGAATCATTACAATAATACTTAATCTAAGGATACATTACAACAATTGGCGGTCTTATGCAGCGATTTCTTCCAGAGGATTATACATATTATAGACAAGAAAAATACACGTAAGTATTACTAGATAAAAGAAAAGGTCAATGTCTAATAGACTACAGGCCCATGTTGAAAAAGTTATGGGTCATTTGAACCACCAGGTGAAAAATGGTGATCCACAAAGTCCATTTTTACGGCATTTTTGTACGGCATCTGTGTCATACTATTTCTATACTGTTTTTAATCCATTATTCCGAAACGCCGTACAAAAATCATGGAGACAAGGGGAAAAATCTCTACCTGTACTTTCGAATTCTCATCTGCACTCAGTTGGACAGCTTACAAGTGACGGCATAGTGCTGAATCTTATTATTTTATGCTCTTATATCGTTCTAGATAGGTCACCTGGTGGTTCAAATGACCCATAACTATTTCAACATGGGCCTGAAGTCTATAACATTATTTCCTAATATGAAAAAAATTCTCTATGTACCTAACGTAAAGTTACTCGCGCAAGCTATAGTAACTTTTAGCAATGCATAACTGCTTTTGTCTTTACTGTGGTAAATGTATCTAAATGAAAACATAAAAAAAAATGTTTCACTCCATATTTACGCTAATCTGTCCACCATAAACCTTTTAACTATAGACACATAAAACACCTCTCACCAATGAACTACATAATTTCGCACCAAAGACACATTTATATTTCACGAGTTCATACAATACTTGGCTAGTGTAAAACATGTTAGCAGCTTGCTATAATTTTATATCTACCTGTATGGAAATTCTGAATTTATTAACCCAAAACAATGGGCTTACAAACAAGGCGTTGCTGCAATTTCAATAGCTTTTAACTTGAATTTGAAACGTGTTAAATCTCTTACCTTGTTTATTTGCTGTACATTTCTAACCGTGTTTTTATTTGTTTATTTCTTTGTACAAAACGGTAAAGAAATATTGTTGGTCGTACACCTGATGCCGCTCCGGTCGTGTTGGATTTTTCTTCAATTTAGTGTATGAAATTACGAGTTGTAAAAATGATTTTTTGATACAAAATACATTCAGAAATTGGCCAGCAAAATATAAAAAAATATATGTATTAGGTAGATATTTGAATGTTTCTTTCTATAAACAAGGAGAATTGTAACTAATATGTACGTAAGTATAGTACCAATTTTATACACTTTATAATCAGCAAAATCTAAAAAAAATTGGTAATATCATAGTGCAGTAAAATTTCCCGTACACCAATAGATAGATTTTTGCCACAGTTCACTATAAAACAGTAACAAAACTATAACTACGTAAAACCGATTTCCGAACGGCACTCCGCTTTCGAATTAAATTTAAAAAACATTCAACGGGTACCCACCGCAAGTCAATTACTGTGAACGAAAAACAATTGCATGACTGTCCGCATCGCAGTTCGTTAAATAAGATAGGTACGTATTGATGGGTTTTTTCGCGGTTTGTGTATTAAATGAGTGGCATTTGAGAATGCATCATTAATTATTTACCTACTTACTTCATTTTACTTACATACTTATTATTGTATGCTAAATTTTAAAACTGTGACGAAAAAAAAAGAATTGTTCGTAAAGAGCGGGATAAATATTATTTGGAAATTAAGAAATATACGTCGCATTTCTCACTGCTGTAAATTTGATTTTAACTCATAACTGGTTGCTATTAAATTATTTTATCCGCGACCTCTTACGTATAAGTACATTTTCTGTATCAGAAAATTTAGTAGGACTATTCAATGTCTGATATAAAAAAAATATGGGAAATAAAGCCATTTTCATTGAATCCAAATTGTAAATATAAAACACAACTGAAAATAATCCTCTTTATCATATTTATTAAATTCCGTATTCTTTCATAAAATCTGGGGCCATTTACAACATGGCGTGTGTGCTTTACATTCAATTTATAAGTCTCAAAATGCGCATTACTGTAACGTCTTGCCACAGAGTAAAGAAATTGGATACGATATTATTTCTATTTTATCAAACTGCTATGATCCTGTTTTTTTTCTAAAGTATGTAATATAACAAACTTTGTTGCTTTTTATGGTTTCTAATAGAGTAAAAGTAAAGGAATACTCAAAAGTGCATATTTCAAGATATGTATAGTATTATGGTGTCTGTGACCGCCTCCTTGGTACAGTGGTTGACGCGTGAGAGTAGAACCGAGGGGTCCTGGGTTCGATTTCCGGTGGAGACGAAGAAAAAAAAATGTCTCGGTCCTGCCAGACCGAGACATTTCTAGTAGTTTCTAGAAATTTCTAGTAGCTGGAAACTGCGTAGGTACTGGCACATGATTTTCTTATTTTCTGATCATTCGGAAAGCTCTAAAGCATTCTCGATTGACATCTTTTTTAGGGTTCCGTACCCAAATGGTTAAACGGGACCCTATTACTAAGCCTCCGCTGTCTGTCTGTCTCCAGACGGTATCTCATAAGCCGTCATAGCTAGAAAGCTGAAAAACAACATCTTCACTTCTTTTTAAATGAAAAGAAATTGAATTGTAGCCACACAAAGAAAGACATAAGCGAAATGAAACGAAGATATCTATATATTTATATACTTTATATCTATATATTTATATAATTTTTCATTTTCATTTTCATTTTTCATATTTATATACCTACTGTGTTTTAACAGTCTGTGGCGCACAATTTTGTTACGACATTCAAATGTGCTTTTAAATTATTTAATAACTCCTCAAGTGTGAGATGGGACGTTACGATGTCGTTCACGTTTTACGTTTTCAGAATTGTTTTAGGGAGGGTTAAAAATAATAATGTTTAAGGATATAAAATTTATATTATGGGTAGTAGAGGGAAAATGCGGGTTAAATTCCCACCTTTCGACAGATTTTTTCAATTTTTTTACATATTTACATTATTAAAATGGAACAATCAAATAACATTTTATGTAATTCGATTCATTTAAATTTATAAATCTAATGACTATGTTAATGAAATCGAGTACTTATGCAAAAAATTGTATGTAGAGAATATTTTTACGCATTAGAAATGTGTAAAAATATTTTCCACAAGCGAATTATTATGAAAAAATTATCGCAATGCACTCTATTTAGCACAACCCTTATAACTTCATTAAGTACAAGCTTGTAGACAAGTTAACCATGAAGGATAATTATTTAACACGTCTTTTTTCTTTTACATTACATTCGCTAGTGATGTGACATTGTAATAAACTAGTTCTTAAGATTATATTATCTGTGGTTATACATAGAGGTATACATAGAGGTCAATCTAAAGTGAATGCAATATAATTATTTATGAAACAAACAAAAGTTTCGCAGTTATATCTAGTAGGGATTTTAAAAATTGACATAGCGTAACGAACTTTGATAAAAATCTCTGCTTAAAACATAACTGTTATTATATATAACGATATTATGTTATTTATACATTAAAATGGTATCTTATTTTATTTATCCTAAAACGTGAACAAGATGCTGCACGGTAATTTAACGATAATGCTATGATTTTAAAAAAGGGAAATAAATGTTTTTTTTCCCTCATAGAAATAAGTAAAGAGACATAAAAAAATAAACATACAACAAACATTTATAAAGCTGAAAAGTTTGTTTGTTTGAACGCGCTAATCCCAGGAACTACTGGTCCGATTTGAAAAAATTTATCGAGGAAGGTTATAGGCTATATATCATCACTCTAGGACCAACAGGAGCGGAACAATGCGGGTGAAACCGTGCGGTACAGCTAGTATTATATAAATATGAAGTCGATAAAAAATAAACATTAATTTCATTATTACTTGCAAGAAAATTGTCAAGCACTATATTTTATGCTCTCATCAATGCAAAAAGCTCACAATACATCATTACCTGCGCTCGTTGGAAACAAAGTTTATACCCATTTGATAATAAAATAACACAGATATACATTTCTAGAAAGAGCATAATATAATTCAGGCACTAAATACCATTATGTAGTATTGTTTATTCATGAAATTGATAAATAATGTTTTGCTCAATGAATTACAAAAACGCGACGAAAACGAATATTTATCTGAGTTATTATTTAATGTACGTATTTAGTTTCATAAATCATGCTATTTTTATCTCATAATTCATTTAGTTTCACAAGTTGAAAGCAAAACACAATTTTTTATCACAAACATCCAAAAGCTTTCATGTTAAATAATCTTAAACTCATCAAATTAGTGTACGAAGTTTGATGAAGTCGGCTACGGGTTACTCACAAATATACAGGCGAAGCTAATATAAGCGTGTTAAAAGGTCAGTCTTCTAGAAACTGTATATCCATGTAACATGACGGTAATGCCTAATGATCGACGTGCCCTGTAAACATAGTTGTTAAGATTTATTCACATAATGGCTTTATTACCGACGTACCTACACTTAAATATATTTTAAAGGCTTGGTCAGAGTATAAGATAGTTTTTATGAAGGTGTAAAGCTTATCGAGTAAGTTGCGTCTCGCGGTTTCACCTAGGTATATGAGTGTATTCTTTAAGACCTAATGTTCCTGTGGGAATATCAGTATAAAAAGTAGCTTAAGATACTCCTTGTAACATCAGCTACATGTCAGGAAAAGTTCCGTCAAAATTGGTTCCACCGTTCCAGAGATTAGCGGAAACAAAAAGACATACAGACAATACCTGTAGAAATCGCTAATGAGATTACGGTTAGTTTTAACGTGAAGAGAAATGATGGATAGGAGTATAGGACACATAGACGAATTTGAATATTGTATCATGGGCTTGACTTTTCGATTAAAGCAACCGGACCAGCAGTGGCTTTTTAGTTATTTGTCAGACAGATAGATGAAATTATAAAAAAGACGTGTGGCTCTCGGGGACTGCCGCGGTAAAGCTATTGCATAGCATGCCTTCAAGCCACACCTCCGTGCCCGTTGGAGTGGGGAGCGTGAGGTTTTTTCGTTACGGAATTTCTCGATTCGATCCCCGCGCTCAAGGCCCGCGATAGAAGCTATGCAATAGCTTAAAAATAATAGTCCGGGATACATCGTCCATTTTTGCAAGTGATTACTATCAAGCT
>CAJQZN010027665.1:0-12246 GCA_907164685.1 Colias eurytheme | reverse complement strand
TTAATAAACTGAAAGGATGATTTAATACAAATTACAGATAATCAAATTCTTACTTGGATGTTGTTGTACTGTTTGCACCTCAGGTTTGCACTTTGCACGAATTGAAAACAAAGATGACATAACTGTCATTGAATTTTATTGAAATGACAGTTGACAATTGACAAATTAGAGTCAAGCAGTCAAACATTGTTTTGTATTGTGAATTTTGTAATTAATGATCAAAATTGTATTAAATACTCAATAAAATATTCGTTTTAATATAACTACCTTCATGACAACTTGATTTAAAATGTCTGAAAATATAGAAGATTACCAAAATCAAATTATTTTAGCAAGAACAGAAATTAAAAATTTAAGGTATTGGATGGGATGATGATATAAACTGATAATTTTGTATGAAAAGTAATTTTAATCATATTAATTCCATTTGAACTTAAATTTTTGTGTTCTAGGCAACGCATTTCGGCTCTAAAACATGAACACATAAAGGAAATTAAAGAAATTAAGGGGTTATTAAACGATCTTCGATGCGTTAAATGCGCCGAAAAAGGTAACATATATTACAAATATTTATGAAGAAAGTGTATAATAAATATCATTAATATTGTACATATCTCTTTCAATTGATTCAATTAAACAGTGTGTTAAAGTCTTATTTATGTGCTATCAAATCATAGCATTTAATCCGAATTATGTCCTAATATTATAAATGCGGAAGTAACTTTGTCCGCCTGTTTCTCCTTCTCGCATCAACCACTAAACTGATTTGGTTGAAGACTATGTAACAAAGCCGCTCATGGAAAGCTACTATAAAATAAATATCCCTTCCAATAGAAGGCAGTGTGAGGCATATTCTTATACTATGGCAAAAAAAAAAAACTAATAATATATTAACTAACTGTATTTAAAAATTTCTAGCTACACAGTACAATCCAAGGCAAGAATCAGATAATGTAATTGCACCCATCTCAGACAATATAACATACAGTCCTATTGGATTCATTGAAACAACATTTGAGAATAAAAGAGCAGTGCCGAGACAGCCTTCAATACTATCACAGGCTAAAGGTGTGGTTGTTATCAATACAAACACATTTAATAATCCGGAACATGCTTTAAGTGGATTGGAAGAGTTTTCTCATATGTGGTATGTTCATTAGAAATATTAAAATTGATCTTTTCATTACTAATTGGAAACTTATATCTAATACATATTATATGTATCTAATATATATATTATAAAGGTGAAAGTTTGTAAGGATGTATGGATGTTTGTTACTCTTTCACGTAAAAACTGAAATTTAGCACACAATACACATATAGAGGGTAACTTGGAAGTTGGATTAACACATAGAATAGTTTTTATCCCGGAAATCCCACGGGAACGGAAACGCGGGCGAAGCCGCGGGCGGAAATATAGTCTTAAATAAATAGGATTATCACTGTAAGCAATTTCTGTCACAAAACAATGTCGATAAAATATAAGAATTATTATCCATTCTACCCTTCATTGTATGGTATAAAAAAATTATGCATCATTGGCTCTTATTTAGGTCTTTATATTAAAAAATAGCATGTAAATCGATTTATTTGTTATATTTAAAATATCATAAAGTTTTCAGTTTGTTATTTGTTAGTTTTACCATTTTAATTTACTAATTTTCATCAGTATCTATCATTAAATCAAAATTTTCAGGATAATATTCCACTTTCACTCAACCGCAAGTAATAATGTACCAGCCAAGGTGGCCCCACCGCGTCTTGCAGGTGAAAGAAGGGGTGTGTTCTCAACGAGATCACCACACAGACCATGTCCGATTGGCTTGTCTTTGGTCAAAATACATAGTGTAGAAGGTGAGATTTTAAGTGTATGGAGTATTAAATCTGACTGAGTCATGCATACTTGAATTTTGTTTATTATAAAGACATGTCTGCACTTGTGGCTCATACTTACATAATTAAAAAAGTATCAAAATTTAATAGTCATTTAGTTGATTTGAACTTAATTTGCTCTTTATGAACACGATAATATGATGAAGCCAATTTAGAATACAGGAAAATGCCTTCAGCCACCTAAGGTTATAACTTGGATATTTTATGTGCAATGTCATCATTACTTGTTTGCAAAATTAACACAAATAAGAAATTTAGGTCTAAAATAATTATTTACTGCCTTTTCCTTGTAATATTATGACACAAGAAGTCACACACATATATTTTTAATTTACAGGTAACAAAATTTATTTCAATGGTGTTGATATGATAAATGGTACCCCAGTCCTGGATATAAAGCCTTACATACCTCAGTATGATTATCCAATGCAATCTTTCGAGCCAGTACTCGATAGGCCTTTAACAGAGGGTATAAGTGACACATTGACTCTGGATAATTTGCAAATAGATGACGCTCAGGATTCAATAAGGTTGGTAATTCTATAACTAGTATAGAAATAAAAAACAACTGCTTTGATATTACTTTATTCTATTTTATAATATAGAAATCTTATTTTATAATAAAAGATATAAAAATAATGTGAATATAAATGCTTTATATTATATTGCTAGTTACAATTTAATAATATATTCTCTTCGATCACTAATAACAACTGGATATACAATCAGCAACAATAACTCTAACATTTGTTCAAAAAAGTAAAATTTATGTATGTATAGTGAACACTGACCAGCTAATAAAATATGTTTGCTTTTAGAATGTTTCGTGACTAAAATTTAGACAAACACATTTGAGAATAGATTGAAATTCGTATTTGTAATTTATTGTGTATCCAGTTGTTTTTAACCATTGATGTATATTCCCAATATAAATTCTAAAAATGTTTACATAAAAATATTGATTATTCTAATTTAATATTCTACTCTCACACAATATACTGATATAAATTGTAATGATCATGCACAATGGACATACATTACGTACTATAACTAAAACACAATATAAATTTCTCTTTTAGCCTAAGTCCACGATTGATAAATCCGATTGGAATTGACACTAGTCCTTTATCCGACTCGCCATATGACGACGAAATTCCTTCACCAATAAATCAAGATATCACACCCAGTTTATCACAAGAGTCTCCTTTGAATATAGATGCTGTTGATGGTAGTAGTAGATCGCCAGTACGAAGAGTTGATTCAGAGCGTGGAGCTCCAGACGGACAAGAAAGATTTACCCCTCCACAAAGAAATGTCATAAACCTCAATGATGGTATAAGAGTTCCAAATTGGATAACGAATCCACCATCACAGTCGTATGACGTGAGATTCACTGATGATGCACTCGAGAGACTAAACAGCCTTATTGGAGATAGAGCAGACACGTTCAAAACAAATATTGAAAGTCTGCTCTCTGATGATCCAAGATCTTTGTACGTGAGAACACGGTACCCTGATCATGAATACAGTTGTGTATTAGAAGATTTATCCATTAGTTGTATTTTTGACGCCAATTCGTCTATTTGTACAATTGTTGCCGTAAGGAATGCTGATGATTTATAATGTGTATGCTGCCTTCATTAATTTATTTTGCTAATTAAATGCGTCGTTGGTAACAAATATGTCTTATTGATCTATTGCTTATTTTTTATAAAATATCACACCTGAGCTAAAACTTTCGGCATTTGGCGCGATGATTTCAATGAATCGAAACTTTAAACCGGCCAACGATATAATTTTGGGTGAGTTGTCCTGACTCAATTTACAAATATCAGATGATGGTGTCCATTCGATGTTATCTTTTGAGCACCTGTATTTTATTTCCGAAAGAGAACAAGTGCTATCTTTACTTTCTATAAATTCTACACGGTCGACGTCGTACACCTGACCTAAATCAAAATTTCGTGACAAAGTTTTTCCGCTAAACATGCTACGAATCATTTTTATATTTTCATCATCAATTGTATTGTTTTCCGAGTCCTGATTAGACTGGCAAGATATTTCTTCTACTCCTATTATAATATCTTTAAATAGGGAATCAATTGTTATCCCTTCAACAATTGGACTCCATTCTGACACCATGTTTTTATTAACTGCTCGTATTCTAAATGTATGCATACTGTTAATAGCAAGATTATCGAATGCAAATTTATCACCAATAATATAAGTAAAAATAACTCCGTCTTTTTCAATTTCATAATACTCAGCGTTATTTACCAAAGTCCATTTCATTTCAATGCAACATAATGATGTTCCTTCTTCATCAACTTGAAAATCTTGCGGTATTTTTAAATCTCTATCGATATTTTCTATTTGTCCAAATACTGTAGCTTCGTTTGTATAATTGCTTATTTTTATATTTATTTCATTGAAAGTCACGTCCAGTTTTTTTATTTTAATCAATATGCATTCTTGAAGAACATCTTTGCTGAAATTTTTCAAATAAGGATTTATAACAAAATCTTTTTTTAAATAATAGCAATTATTATTTTTCTCAAAATCTTCATCAGTTTCCACATTAGCTAAGTTAATAGCTTCTCCATTTATAGCAGTTTTTATATGACCAATATTATTGCAAGCCATTATTTGTAATATTGTAGTTCTTTCTTTCGTCATATTTGTGTATGAACCATTTGTTTTGTTTATCGTTATTGATAAGCTGCCATTTGTATTTAGTTTAGGACCAGAAACACTAATGTTTGTGAAAGCATTTTCGCCATCTAAGTATTTTGAAGATACTCCATCATCTTCGTAAATAGTAAATTTGCTTTCACCATTTGGATAAATAGTAATTATTCTTAGGTCTCTTTGGATTTCTTGGGGATTATTATTCGGCTTGGTTATTGGTATTATCGATCCATCTTTAATGAAAACAGGGATTTTCCAAAGGGGCGTAATAATGTCATTGTAAATTTTGCCGCCTTGAAACCTTTGTCCAGTAAAAAAGTCTATCCATACTTGGTCTTTGTTTGGAAGGAATATACCGTTACGGATAGAACACGTATCTTTACAAGTGTCATTGAAAATTGGAGCTACTAATATGTTTGGCCCCCACATAAATTGATACATTGATTCGTTTGTATATGATGTCGTTTCATCCGGAAATTCTAGAAACATAGCTCTGACCATCGGTAATCCATTGATCGCCTCATATCCCAAAGTGTAATTATAAGGCATAAGCATTGACTTCAATTTTAAGTATGCTCTATTTATACATGTCGCTTCTTTATCGAAAATAAACGGTGTTTTTGGTTTATTACCCCAGCCATCCATATTTAATTGTAATGGTGTGAAGGCTTTCCATTGGTAATCACGTATGTTTATTTCCTTGACACCTCCTGCATAAATACCATCCATATCTGAACCAATAATCGGCATTCCGGATAAACCCGATCCTATATAAGTAGGTATATGAAATCTTATATACTCCCACTCCCCTCCACGCTGATCTCCACTCCATATACCAGAAAGTCTTTGAGTTCCAGCCCAGCCGTCTACCATGATGATCATTGGTCTTGTAGTTTCTTGTGCATTCTTAACGAAAATATCATGAGCATGTTCAACAGCGGATAAAGCAAATGAATATCCATCTCCAATCCACGCTACGTCACATTTAAGAGCGACTACTTCAGCCACGCTGACTTCTTTACCCAAATCTCTTTCTCCTTTCTTAGGATGTAATGGATCAGCAGGTTCTAAATTAGACTCCGTCCACAATGCAACTTTGACACCGTTTTCAAGAGAATATTTAGAAAATTCCCTTAAATTTTCAATATCGCCCTCCAAAGAATCAGTTTGTCCGTATCCCGAACCATAACCGTCGTTAGGAATGAACCATCCTAAAGGCATGTCATGTCTTTTATACCTATCTATCATTGCACGAGCAGAGAATTGATAATTATTTTTCTCACCATTCAACGATTCTAAAATACCTTCTTTGCCATCCATATCGTTTGGTTGAAATTTTTTATAATACTTTCCATCTTCAAATAAAATAGCACCACGAACATTGCAGTCCACCGGTACCCAATAATCACGGTTAAACGTATTTAAATGTGCTTCATAATAAGCATATTCGGGCATGAGTAGAGGATTTCCAGTTAATTCGTAATAATCTCTTAAAATATCACGAGGATTAGTATTTATAAAATAATATGCATCATAATCTTCACCTTTATGTGAAGTTGTTATTACCTCATTTGAATTATCCTGAAAGTCATATTTGCCTGGCTGCCAAGTATTTCTAAGTATACCGTAACCATACGTCGACCAATAGAAAGGACACGGGGAGGTTACACCACCATCAACCCAATTATTAGTGTTGGCAATATCGATTACATTTCCTTTGTGGGTGAATCTTCCATTTTGCATTCCACCGCCAAAAAAATACTCATCAGCCCGTTGATATGTCGTTTGTTTGCTTATGTTATTTACATACGATAAGGGACTATATTCAATCAATACGTCTCTATTAGCTCTCCGATCATGTATTTTCATTGTTCCCGTTATCTTATCAAAAATTATATTAATTTCCTTTGTTTCTACGATATATTTGGTAACAGTATCATGCAACGTCGAATGTTTGAAAGCTTCAACACCGTAGCTGCTTTCTTCTTTGTGTATAATTTTTGCGTTATCCCCGGGATTCATTGGTTTTGGATACTCCAAAAATTCTCCTGAAGGTGACATGTAATATCGGAAAACGTGGTCGTTAAGAATGGAGAGTCTAGACATTTCTCCAGCTCTAAATTTAATGAAGTAATAATGTTCTTGTTTCTCCATAAAATCAATGTTTCCCAAAGTTTTACCGTTAAGGTTATCTGCATATGTATCGCCCATTTTGTATATTAATAGTGTACCTGAAAAAAAAATGGCTATATCATGCTCATCACGAAATTTCGAAGATCGATACAGGTAAGTAGTTATAAAGATGAAATAATTCTACAATTAGCTTGTTAGTAGTTAGTACTTAGTAGATATCCACAGAACAAATTGTGCAAAATGTCTTCATTTTTTGTGAAACAAATTTTTTAATTTGGCAGGAATTTGTTTTATAGTTAATAGATGGAGTTAAGAAGGTACTTTGCAACAAGACGGGACTAACGGGCAACTGCAACAGATTCTTTGTATCCTCTTAACCACACACGGACAAAGTGGCGGGTAACAGTATTATACACGTATTTCTAGTACAAATTATGGCTCGAAAAAGGAATCATAATCAACTCGCATATTAGAAACACATGTGGAAAAAACGAATTGCAAAAATTATCTTGTAAGAGGAAAACGCTGCGCTGTTATTATTTGAAAAGAAACCTGTTCGCACAAAAAATATGCCAACAGGGAAATTGCTTAAAAACACCGAAACGTTTGGGATCCAGTTTTATTGTTTATTAAAATTAAAAAATCATAAGGCACCTTTGAATTCTTTATTAATTATTGTATACCCTAATACGGTGAGATAAGATCTACAATATTTTGAAAATTTAGTTGTAAGCGCATTATAAATATGTAATAACTTATTAATAACTAAAATTAATCGCCGAATGTATTTCTACACGCGCAAGGCTGGACCAATTTGGCTACTTTTTTAACGTTTTTGTTAAGACACAAGGTAGACGTTCTTCGGTTCTTAAGGAGAAAAAAAAAACAAAAAAGGGGCAATAGGGCAGAACTATTGGGATATATTATACTATTTGGGATCATTGATGCAAAGTACTCGGCTTCTTTTATTTTAAACTAGAAATCGCACAGGGTCGATGTAGTGTGTTTGAGTCTCACACAAAAAAGTTTAGAAGATTTGAAAAATTAAATAAGACTAGTGGTCCGCCCCGGCTTCGCCAGTGGTACATATTTCGAAATAAAAGGTAGCCTATGTCCTTTCTCGGGTATCAAAATATCTCCATATCAAATTTCATGCAAATTGGTTCAGTAGTTTAGGCGTGATTGAGTAACAGACAGAGACAGAGTTACTTTCGCATTTAGGTATATGTAATATTAGTATGGATTTGATTGAGTTATCAATAGGGGCCTAAATTACGCGGTAAAAATGTAGCAATTATGTACTTGTACATATATACATATTATCATTTTCAAATACAAAAAAATATTTTCTTTTTCGACATCTTTCATATTTTTTTCGGTACCTAGGTAATTTAATTAAGTAGGTATTTAACCCGTTTCCGCAGTACATAATATGTAATATTAAGTACATAAGTTCATCAGGAATGATTTAGCTTTCTAATGTATTAATAATTTTTCAAATCGCTAAGGAAGTTTTAGAGTTAATTAAATCGTAACGAACAAACCAAAAATCTTATGTAAGTACCTAATATTGAACACAAATATAAAATTCTATGTGTATGATAACATTTTGTGTTGAATAGTAGGTATGTACCTAGACCTAATTTATGTACAAATCTAATATTAATAATTTTTGGAATAAAGACAAAACAATAGAATAACTGTTTACACAAATGTTCATGTAAAAAGAAGAGAAATTGGATTCTAATTATATTATGCTTAATAAAATAGTTCACGTATCATAAAAGTACTTACGTGTTTCAGATAAAACGCAGCAGTAAATAAAAAAATATAATTATAATATTGTTGTCGTAATAAAACAATTAATGGAAGCTCTATAAATTTAAACTAGCGTTCGAATTGAACCGCGTTTCAAAACATCCGCGTCAGCCACAGAACGCCGCGTACAAAATAATGCAGAATTAAAATACCATCTAGCTATTTATTGTGACCAATGTGACTTATCGCCAAGGCATTGCTGTCGTTCACTGTCGTTGGTTGTCATTTTCTCTAGTATATCTGTATATAGATATTAATTTATTTCGTTGTTAATACTTTAATAAACCAACCAATATCATTATCAAATTTGTCCTGCTTTAATGTTCTTTGTACATTTGTTTACACTGTGGTTTACACGAAATGTGAACGACACAAAATGTACACGTCAAGACACAAATAATTATGGAACTGATTTAATCGTTCCAATTTAGAATTATTCTTGAATTATTAGATACCTAGCTCAGATTTGTGCATATTGCTACACAAATCTAAGTGTTCGTGACACAGGTTCGTGCTATTTCTTATACAGCATTTACATATTAGTATAATTTTGAGTGCTGACTGCTGAATAACGAACAGATGTATATTTAACCTCGCTTTTAAATTAATTCGCCTTGCTATTCGCACGAATGTGTAAATTTTGTAAACTCTGCATTAAGGTTGGGTCGCCAAAGATCGGACGCATATGCCGAAAATTTTATACGTACTGTATTTTTTATTTTATTTCTCATGATTCGATGTCGTTTTTCTGTTGCGGTCAACTGTAAATTGATGACAAAGAAATATTGTTTAACCCCTAATTTTTTGGTTTGCGTAGATGCTATCTATCTAAGCAAATTTAGAGCCTTAAAAGCAGACTTTTTTCGACTTACCATAGTGAAGAAAATAACAGTTCGGCCGAAGATCGGACTATGTAGTATCTTCACTTCTATGCGTTTAATAATAATGTTAACATTAGGAAAACATCCGGACTTACGTCCATACATTGAGCATCAATGATTGAGTCAGGAAATTCCTCAAAAAATTTGACAAAGAAGTTTTTTTTTTATTGCGTTTTTTTAGTCCGGTCTTCCCTCCTCATCCTAATTAAGTTTCTCAAACTTTTATCCTCCGTGTTCTAGGACTAAATAATGAAAATGTACCTAAGGTCTGATAGTCATAGCGTCATTGGATAGTTAAATATGTTAAAAGTTAATAATTATTGCGCATTATTGCATAAGGCGCAGTCAAGAGCTAAACTTCGGTCCGATCTTCGGCATTGGGAGGGAAGATCGGATCTTGGGTTGTGAACGTCCTAGGCGTAATCAAAGTATACAGATGGAAAGAGGATTCGCTAATTCTGCCCCAAAATAATTAATTACATTATTTCAATGAAAGTACTCTCCACAATGAGCCATCAAAATTTTGTAGGTAAGATCGGATCGACGATTTTCGCCACAAAATACACCTTTTCTGCTGAATCACCTGTGTACACGTCCCGTCTGGTCGCTGGCCGGCCGCAGAGTGAAGAGAGGGGCAGAACAAAATGGCGGATCTAGTAGTGTTGGTAGCAGTAGAGAATATTGCCTAGTTTGCGAGTTATTCCATGCATCCGATCTTATGTCACATCCGATCTTAGGCGACCCAACCTTACTTTTTATCTGACACAACATTGCATTGAATTGATAAATGTAATTAAAGAAACGGACTAATCGGATCTTCTCATTTACAACAAACCGATCCCAAAA
Source organism: Colias eurytheme (assembly GCA_907164685.1). Classification (NCBI taxonomy): domain Eukaryota; kingdom Metazoa; phylum Arthropoda; class Insecta; order Lepidoptera; family Pieridae; genus Colias; species Colias eurytheme. Next base: position 1,987 of record CAJQZN010027665.1, on the reverse strand, counting down.
TAAGTAGGGAAACTAATAAACGGATTGTATTTGGGCTTAAATTATATTGATTCCACTTTGTGTTAAAGTCTGGCCAGCCAAAGCTGAACCCAGTGTTTTTTTGTGGCGGCCACACTATGGAATGTCATCATGGCGTTTCTGCGTAGTTAGTTGTCAGTTTTGTTGAAAACCACTTGAAAACGGTTCAAATCATTTGTTTTAATAACGTTTAAATGTGGTTTAAATCCTGTTGTATGTTGTGTTGTACCTAATGTATGTACTATGATCACCTTTATGAATATTAAAAGTATCAAAATGATTTTTTCCTACTAAAGCCGATGTTACCAGGTCCATATTTTTTAAATTTGCCGCCCTTTACTGGGTTCAGCTTCAGCCAACTAAATGATAACTGTATGTACTACCCGTTCGCTTCGAGTTGGCCGTCGACTTAGATCATTAAGTAATGGATAACCTCAGACCAATAAGTGGATAACACTCGCAGGCGTTTCCCCTTTTGCCGAGGTATAAGATTATTTTCATCGAAAAATCTTATCCTTTCATAAAAACTACTTGCGTAATCGATTACAAGCACTCTGCGTATTCGTAAAACGTCGAACGGACGTCTGCGAGTGCTCCGCTAAAAATGCCGTTTTGTACTGTCAAGTCTTGCAGAAGCAATTCAAACATGTCAAATATTAAAAAAGATGGAATAACCTTTCATTTGTGTATATTTTTTTATTTTTTTAACGTACATTTCTAATAAAGTGCAATTTCTAATAATCGTCGATGTATCGTTTAGCGATATGATCAAGAAAAATAATCGAGTCATGTTTACTCGATCATTGATGCGGCCCCACGAGACTATCATGGAAAGAAAATATACAAATTTAATCTTTATGACCTAAGTGATAAAGTTGAATTTAGAACGCGATATTGAACCCCACTCCACATGACTATCTTGGAATGAAATACAAATTTAATCTTTATTATCTTAGTGATAGAGTTGAATTTAAAAACTCGTCCTTAAAAGGTCGTAAATTTTTACGACTTTCGTGACACAAATTATTTTTGTGAATGTGTGATTATGTTTCATTGTGTTTCATCAGTGTGAGTTACCCTCCCCGCACCAAAATCAGCAGAAAGTTTAGTTAGAACATTTGCCAGCGTACTCCATCCATTACTTACTAATACCTAATCTGTGCATTACTTAATGATCTAAGGCCGTCGAAGACCGTTACAAAATGACGTCACAAGCACATCAACTGGTACCGTCGACAAAAAAAAAATTAAAATAAACTATTTATTTATTTCTTCTTAATGTATAGTCAACCTTGAGGAGGTGCAGAGAGCTGTGTTATACTAATTAAATCAAAAGCAATTGTGGTGTGGGACATTAATTAAAGAATCAAGTTAATCAACTCAAGAAATACAGTAGCACCTCTCTATAAGTCGAACATCAAGGGAGACGCCTAAAAATTCGAGTTATAGAGTTTTCAACTTATGGAGGATTTCGACTTAGGCGGATTTTGATTCGACATAAAGAGTTTGAGCCTTGAGGTTTATTCTTATAAATTTTGATTAAAATTGAACACCTGACACCAATCAAGCAAACACGTGTTTACGTGAGTCATAAATTTATTATCGTATGTACTCCTAAAATGTTTTCTAAGAAACAATAGTGTACTTACATTGTCGGCAAGTTCTTAAAGTCGGTAACTTATTTTTGTTCGAACAATAGAGGTAATAAATTCCTAATGATCAAGTTGTAAAGGTTGTAAAATAAAACGTTGCGTATCGTATAGAGTATCACTAGTACATTGTACAACTATAAATGATTGATTGATTATGATTTTCTTTTACCTAAACGATATATCTAGTGATAAATCATTGTAATGATCAAACATTCAATATCAGCAATGAAATATTAATAATTAAATAAAATTTTATTTTTATACGTTTATACATGGACGTATAAAAAAAGACGGACGGTATATCGCCTAAACATTGA
>CAJQZN010027660.1:0-16142 GCA_907164685.1 Colias eurytheme | reverse complement strand
AATTCATTATTCTTTGTTGATATAAGAAGACACATAGGCAATCTCGGCGCTAATGTATTTATTTGGTCGACTTTCAATTATGTACATGTAACATGTATTCTGCTTTTAGTCGTTTGGCATATATTTGGCTTATGTTATGCATAGTTAAGCCTTATCCTTGGTTTGATAGCTATCTAGTTACAACAACATTATGTAACTGAATACAATATAGTGTTAAATGTGTTGGTTTAACATTAAGTGCTATTCTATATGACATTCCTATGTCCTACACAGTTTAAGACAATATATAAGACGAAAAATATTTTAATTTCCTATAAATTATCAGATCTGTCTTATTTTTCCAATAATTATGATAATACTTCGAGATCCAGGTTATATTTATAATATTTGAAAGGGAAAGCGATCCAATTAGTTCCATAATGTCATCTAGAACTCTCATCTCAAACTCCATACAATCCAAATTCCTAGACGACTATCACGTCTAAATAATAACGCAATTTCATCACAAAACAAATAAACGACACTTATTACAAATGAGCGCCGTGTCGTCGCGACAATGGAGTTCTTTGTTTGCTTAATTGTTGAACCTTCAGATAGAAATAGAGCAATGGAAAGAAATAAATAAGAGAGCACGGTGAGAGGCCGGCGTCGGGTCCAATCTCATTCGTTGTGAAAAGGCAAGTGCCGCCACTCACGGCCGAGGCAAAGGCGTCCGTTCTTGTGGAATGTTTTTCAATTTATCGCCCTTAATGTCCCTTCGCTGATATGTACACATACTTGTTGGGAGAGGCATATAAGAGCGTTTAGAAACACTATGGTAATAGGGTTTTATTGATACTTTAAAAGAAGTTTTGTGTGAGAGTATGCTGTGTATAGGTTATTTATTAATGTTTGAATGTTGTATAACTAAGGGTTGTCTATTTGTTATTTTATAAGATGTGTAAAATTCTGTATATTTTTATATTTATTAAGTGCTGTTTCTATTTAATGTCTCCACTTACCTTCATAAGCTACGCCGTAGCACTTATCGTAGCTGATGTTTACGGTATGCTACTTATGTATAACTTTTCCTTATAACATTAAATTGTAACTTTAAATCAAACAGTTCTTAGAAGCAGTCGCCCTCATTACAGTTTTTATAATTTATTTTTTAATTACGGAAGCCTCTCCTTTCTTTTCCCTATTCTAGGGAATTACCTCTAATTTTTCCGCTTAATTTATTCAGCGTTTCCGAGTCTGAAATAGAGATTGGATTTTTTTAAATGCAATAAAAAGTTTTCGTTATTCTTTGTCGCCCGCACGCTCGCGTTGTCCGAACGGGACTACGTTTCAATGCAATTATCTACTGCAAACTTGTTATTAACTTTGAATGCAATGAGAGAATATCATTGGGAGGTGTTTAATTAGAAACTTTAAGTGCTCCGTTGAATGGACATTTTAAATATTTTATGTAAAGCAATGTAACTTTGTAATTGTGTAATTTATTATGAATTATATTCTTTATTAACGTGAAGGGTTGGGTTCATTATATTTTACTTCGCTAATTGAGTGATTAATTTTGAATGGAGTTTTTAAACTAATATTACAGTATACTAACGGAAAATATGCGTCTTATTATTTCGTCATTGCAGTATTTAAAATAAGGTATGCCTACAATAGAATTAAGAAAATTTCGATACTAAATATAAAAACAGATTGCAAAGTGGTCAATGTGCATTCAAACAAAAATATACCTACTTTTCTGACAATAACAGATCGCAAAACTACTATGAATAATTTCGCTTCGCAATTGTTTAATGTTTATCCGTTTGTACACTTTTATATCAAATTGGAAATTCAATATACAAACACGTTTAGCCCAATTTAGATATTCAATATCAAAATTCCAATTTCCAACGCACCACGTTCGTATTTCATGTTATTTTATAAAAAAATACACTTTATTTTTACACGTTACATTTGCTTTTTGCACTACGCATGGATTGTATTTTTTGAGCTTTTCATACTGCAGTTACATTCATGAAAATTCCTATACATCGTCTGACAAATTCATTTGTTAGTTTTGTTTTATTTTTTTGTGCTGGAGCTATGTTTTAAGCATCTTTATAGTTAACGTTGAATTTAATTTCAACGTCGAAAAATACATGTGGTGTATTATATATCTATTAGGTAATAAATAATTGATCATACCACATAATATTGGTCACGGCACGTAAGTTTAGCGCTCACCTTGAAGTGGAGGGGATCTATTTGAAAATAAAGGCGAACTTGCCGTAAAACATTGCAGGTCACCGCTAGACTTACATGCAGCGTCTAATACATCCTTCGTTTTTGTTACATCTTGAATTCATTCATCATAAAAACGTGTACGCGTTTGTTTGTAATATTTATATTCGGCAGTGTTAAATTGATAAACACTGCGAAATATATAACTTATGACTTTTAAGAATAATGAAACTTTTCACTTGTGAAAGAATTTTCAAAATTGCAGTTTCCTCAAGTTTCTCAATAACGAACATACTACTACTATTATAAATCAATCTCTCTACAGTATTAGAGTAGATAGATCCTCATACCATTTAGGACAAAAGCCAACAAAGTTTCAAAAACGGCACATAAATACATCAGCTTGAACACAGTTCCATAAACATCAGATAGCGGGCCAATATCCAAATGGTGTTTGATGGTAATAATCCGTGATATTGAACTCGTAAATCCTCTGTAGTTAGTATTCTAGTCGAGTTAGCTTGGCTTGCCGTGATAGATATTAATCACCTTATATAAATATAATGTTACCTTATGTAATGCGGAAATATGGCTTTCATTCATGCTTAGAATAGAGAGGTTCTTCTACTATTATTTCTGAGAAAAATGACAAACTCAAACTCAAATATTTGTTTATTAAACTAGAACTTATTTAGTACCAGCTGATCGCCCCGGGTCGTATGTTTTCCTATCCTATATCCACCTCCTGGTTCTAAGCTACATTCACACCAATTTTCAGCCAAATCGGTTTAATCCTTCTTGAGTTATAAATAGTGTTACTAACACGGTTTTTTCTGTCCAAATTTTGATTTTGAATTTCAATCGTAATACGTAGATTTACCACAAAATTAATAACCATACTAATTTATGACTATAAAACCTCAGTCCTGCGAAATTTATTCGTCACATTAAACAGAATGGTATCTGGCCATCAGCAGCTGGAGCGAAATGACCGGCAAGTGTAGTGAATCTTCCCTTTAGTTGTGAGATATAACACCTTCGTGTTGAGAGATTTTACACCTCAACGCTATTAACTATATGATTCGACTGGATATTTTCGATGCATTCCAGGTTCAGGTCTTTTTTTTATAAAAAAATATATACAATAACAGACAAAAAAGCATTTCAATATATTTTTATGAATTTAATGTGATTGTTCTTTATAGAAACATCATAAGCTCATACGTACGGAATCTACAGACATCTTAATCCAATAAAAATGCAATAGACTACCCTAACTCTACATCTATAATTCGATTGGTTCATTCACCGATGCACCATAATTTTTCCACAATAAATCAACAAAATGCTCCATAAATTGTCCTCGCATTCGTAGAAGTTATTAGTCTGTGGTAGAAGTATGTAAGCTGACCATCATTGGATTTGTGAGCGGATCGGCGCTCGTGGATCAATGCCCACCGAAATACGGAGAATTTTCCATGCGATTATCTAACTACGGATGCATTGAGTGAGCGTAATTAACTGTCCAGTTACTAGTTGATTAGCGGGTGTGGGAGTTTAGTTTAGTTCATGTGTGGTTAGTTCTTTAAACATTACAGTATCTAATGTTAAACTATACTGAAATAAATTAAATGTTGATTGTTGATCAAAGGACAGTTTCGCCGTGCTATTGAACTTTTTAACTAATTATCAGTTATCTTGAAAATTGGCCCTTTATATAGAAAACGATTGTATGAGAGATAGATAGTTACTTTATGTTAGAGTAGTAGTTACTTCTGAATATAATATATGACACGTTTATTAAAGATGTTGATAGTTAAACTACAGTTCTCTTTAAAGTTTTCTTCACAAAAAGCAGTAATCAATAATTTATTTCAATGCACGTGTGCACTTATTTGATATCTAACTTCAAAAAAGATACTTCGTTGATTATAACATGTGTACACCTGTAGCAATTAAAATAATAATCTCATTAACTGTATTAAATATAAACACACAGCTAAAAGTCATTTAATAATGAGTTATAAAATAGCACGACAAAGGACAAAATAATCGGGTTAATACACCAAGTTATAATTGACCGAGGTTCGCGCGACACAATCTCGGTCATTAAAATTTCCCCGAAACTATACGTACGTATCTGGGTCAATTTATCACACTAACACACATGCAGTAATTTATCTGAAGTTTTTTCAAAGCTTTTAAATAAATCAATGATACTTCGCTGTTTTAATAAAGGGTATGGATCCGAAAGAGGTTAATGTGATAAAAGTGGTGATGTCATTAACTTTTTAAATTTGAAAATGTGTACTATTTTTGTTGAATTTTTGACTATTCGTACTATTTATTTTAAAACCGTTTTCTACATTTAAATAATTAGATTAATGAACTTTCTGTTTTAATATTTGCACACCCAATCGATGGGTAGAATGTATTAGCCACATAATATTGTAATTAAAATATCTATAATTATTTATAACTACATTCTTGCAAATAAATATAATTTGAATTTGAAATTAGGATATGAAGCAGATGCATTTCACGTCTGTTTCTTCTGTCGTTAGAATTCGGTGGTTTATGCTCGCCAATATACAAAGCTACAACCAAATGATCAGTTCTCTAGTAATACATTGAACAACTATTGTAAACTCAAAGGCGAATAATGATTAAGCTAACCGTTTCGTAATATTCAAAACAGCTCCTTCCTCTTTCCCGTACGGACTCCGGTATTCAATAACCCGTAGACTTACGGAAAGCTCAAAATTGAGGTTCTAATTAAAAATCCTGTACGTAGAGGGTCGGATGGTGGCAGTAATTGCCTATCCGTTGTGAGCTTTCGATATTACAAAGGTGAAACGTTTGGTCACTTGAAGATTTTGTTTTGAAAGCTTCGTCGTGGACGGAATGCAATTTTGTAAGAACGTAAACTTAGCCTTTTTGGTGGATGGTTCTGTCGTAGGTGTATTGCAGGAATAGTCGTGGTATGTAATCGTAGTTTGTAGTTGTGATCGGTAGAGAAGGGAAAGTTGATTTTGTTTTGTTAGGTTGGTTTCAGGAAGAAATTGTTGGCAATTAAAAAAAAAATTGATATAAAATTGTGACTTTTATTGTTTTACAACACCTGTCTACCCAAAATATATTATTTGATTGTTTCTATTTGAGGTCGTAAAAATTATTGCTATGAAATTGAGTTTATTATGATTAGAATAACATACCAAACTTATCGAAATTTATCTAAAGTTTGAATATATTCAAGTATTGTCTTTATTGTATTATTTACAAAGATATTGGTCGATTTATATGATCCAATGACTTTTTTATTCATTCAATAATTTGATCCACATAACATATTCATGTACACACAAATACAGAACAATTGAACCATCAGTTTGTTTGCTTATTCGATAGCAAGATAAATATTATAAATCCAGATGAACTTTGCTCGTATCTAATTTAATAATGATACGAAAATTATTTGAAAACTCAAACTCAAACACTTATTTATTCAACTAGCCGCTCCGCGTGGTTTCACCCCCGTGGCTCCTCTCCTGTCGGTCGTAGCTTGATGGTATATAGCCTATAGCCTTCCTCGATAAATAAGCTATCTAACACCGAAAGAATTTTTCAAATCGGACCAGTAGTTCCCGAGATTAACGCGTTCAAACAAACAAACAAACAAACTCTTCAGCTTTATAATATTAGTATAGATTTAGACTTCTTTTAAAAGCACTTTTGAATCGTCATAACATATTTTTAACATTTACCACTTATTCGGAAAGCGGTATCTATACAGAAGAGCCGGCAAGAAACTCCATAGCCGCTGTTTTAAAGTCACGTCATGCCCTAATTATATAATTAATACGATGCAAAATGTAATAAAAATTGAAAATAAATAAGGTTTTACATCGACGCTTGAGAGAAATTGTAAAACTTGAAGAAAGTCCTCTTGAAAGTCATCAAGATTTATTCCTCTAGTTAAAAATCTAAAAATAATAAAAGTAAGGTTGTTTTTTGTAAACATTAAAAGAAATATTATCAAAGGTAAAACATTCATAAGGTTGCTTTCAACCGGATTGAGTTTGGATCAAAACGTTTACGGGATTCAAAACTAGGCAGCGGAATAAAAATTTATATTTACAGACTCTACTTTATATTTACAAACAAACTAGAAGACGATATTTCTTATAGCCTAGCTCTTGTAAAATATCCCAGCTCTATTAATATATAGAGCAACACTCTACATTTTAAAACCACAGCTCTACGTGGCTCTACATCTTCGCGTAGCACTGTAAATATCCAAACACTTAACGTCCATCTTGTAAACACATGAAGTTACCTGTCGTTACCACAAAGTTTGGAATAGTGCCACTTTTAATGCAATATAGAGCCTCTATACTTTGTTGTAGAATAGAGAGTAACTTCACTTCCCAGTGACTATTATTTACTTAACTATTATGTCGTTATTTTTTTACTAATTTAATAATTTAATTGTTTCAGTGTTCCCTAATGTACCGGCTGCGCCGGGAATGCCCTGTACTGGTGAAGACAGTGAGTATCAACAATTTAATATATTCTTAAATAAATTTAAGACTGAAACTTTATATTATTCTAAATTCCATACGGCACGAAAATTAACTTAAAGATATGAATTAATAGTAGAAGTAATAGTGTAGTTGAAATACTTAATACACAAGCATATTTCGCATTCTTGTTACGAGAATTATTGTGAAATGCATACTACTCATAAAAAAATCACAAAACCTGACAGAGTCGAACCGAGGAGCTAGTAACATTATAATTTATAATACTACCCTATTTATATCAAGTATCAACAACGTCTAAAGTATTAACTTGTATTGTAAGAATAATGTACTAACATTATTCTTCAAAAACGAAAATAACGTTCACATAAAACCACTAATGATGGTAACCATTAATTCTTATTTAATTGTGCCCAACGAAAATAAAATAAGATGTTTATTAATAGAACGTAACGAGAACCTAATACATATAGTAACAATACAGCAGTTCTTAGAAAACACAATACGAGTAGGTACCTCCCACGCTCCAGAAGCCAACGACGATGTTTCCAACGTTTCCAGCCCGCAAAAGTACGATTGTTAGCTTATAAGAGCCATTTTCCTCGCACCGTCGTGTGCTACGAAACTAGAATTATTCAAGGTGTACGCTTATTTAATATTTAAGTGGTAGGAATGAGAAAATGTCACGTATTCTAGGTCAAAGTCAACTTTGTGTGTATATACTGTATATATACGTATATTGTATCGTTACCGGGTATCACAACAAATAAGAAATGTTTTTCGCTCTATTTCACTTTGCCGCGTGGGTTTTATTCAATTTTGTATAGATTTGTTTCGTATATTTTGCCATTAAACACGTGAATAAACCTATGGACCTCAATCTATTGGCCCGGCTTATTGTGTCGAGCTTGTAGTCAAGGAAATGTTTGGCAGTAATGTAATGGAATATTGTATTGCAAATAAACTAAACTGTTACATGTAATATTTAATTCGGTTATATAAGTTACTTACATTCTTATTTATTACGGTTTTTAAAATCCATACTAATATTATAAATGCGAAAGTAGCTCTGTCTGTCTGTCTGTTACTCATTCACGCCTTAACTACTGAACCAATTTGCATGAAATTTGGTATAGAGATATTTTGATACCCGAGAAAGGACATAGGATAGGTTTTATCCCGGAAATCCTACGGGAACGGGTTTTTCTTTGAAAACGCGGGCGAAGCCGCGGGTGTAAAGCTAGTGCTTTATATAACAGAATACTTGTCACTACATAGTATAAAACAAAGTCGTTTTCTCTATCCCTATGTCCCTATATATGCTTAAATCTTTAAATCTATGCCACAGATTTTGATGCGATTTTTTTAATAGATAGAGTGATTCAGGAAGTTTTTAGTATATAATTTATTAGATTTAGACATAGCGAGCGAAGCCGCGGGCGGAAAGCTAGTTACAAATATGTTAAACATTCGTAATAATTCATGCGGACAAACTTTACTCAACTAAATAAAGCTTCACAGTTTGAGCATTCCAATCGTCAATATAATATATTCATGAATTTGTCTACCTCGTGTTCGGAAGACAAACGTTAATATTTCCACACAGCTCCACTGCTTACAGAGTCATGAATGTTATTAGGGAGGGGAGTAATCGAAATTTGCAAGATAAATGTCTCGAGATGGGAAACGCGATAGCTGTGCATTCGCCTTGTTAATTGATGGTTTGGATTTCATGTCAACAGCTCGCAGTTAAATTATATGTAATGGTATCTAGTCTAAGAAACACTACGGATAGAAATAGTGTTCAAAGCATATCTCATCATTACTTTATGTGATCAAAAATCTATTAATACTAAAAACATAAGTACCTTGAATCATCAAAATTTTTCTCAAAACAATGACGTTCATAATAAGCTTCATAAAAATAAATCGAATTACACGAATATTATGACAGTCCCTGATATGAGTGTTTGGAAAAGAAATTGATTTCTTATTAACGAGGTAAAGTCGATATTCGATAAGATAGGAATATCTGTCGATAGGCAACGGCTCAGTGGAGACCATGCCGTGCCCAACCAATGTCTTGTTCTTATCAAGTGCTGCAACATTTAACAGGTGTGATTTGTTTTGTGATTTAAATAGGTTAAAATTATATCCAATTGTGGAAACTCTGGATTTGTTAATGAATAATTTACGGTATTGTTTTCTGTTAGTTTTATTTGGTTAAGTTACGAATGGAAGTGAAACTTTGAACTCTTATTTAATGTTTCAATATAAACACACTGAACGAATCTTATAGTAAAAAGTAAGTAAAATATTTTTCAAGACTGACATAAGAATAATGCAACATGTAATTTATAACAATGCAAATTATATTCTAAATTAGTATAATTAATATAATTCAAATGGTATTTTCGATACTAGTAACTATTCCACCGTTCAGACGTTCACAGCCGTATACAAACTTGGAGTACTCCCACAACATATGAGACATTACAAGATTAAGAAAAGACGGTCGGTTCACGAGATGCAAATCTGATTAACGCTAAGCACAGCACAAACAATACTCTCCTCAAATACACTGCGAATAATATCAACGGAATGCACTGCAAAGAGATTTGGAACACTGGTTACTGTCTTCTGTTTGAAGTTCATTACGATGATTATGTTGTAGTTTATTTTGGCCTTGCTAATTTACTGTGTGGATAGAAATAGGGGTGATATTCGGGTGATTTAGAGTTATAAGTACACGCGGTTTCGAAGATTTTGCTTCAGATTTGCTTCAGATTTGATGTCCTTACAATTAAGTAAAATAATACTTTAAAACTATAAAGTGAAATATGTAATACCTAGTAAAAGCGATGTGTTTTCACATTAGCTTTACAAAGAATGTTATTCATAAATGATGTTTAATTATTTTGTTATATTATAATAGTTATTAGTAGGTAGATAACAAAAGTAAATTATAATCATAAACTCATACATGAAAAATAAGCTAAAAGTAGGCTCGTAAATAATATAAAAAGTCATCAAATTAATAGTCTTCCTTTTATGAATATGAAAGTACCAGGCAATTATAAGGTGGCAAGAGGTCACTAACTGTCGTTTTGTTTCAGGAAGCATATACAGGAGGGGAGCGCGCCGGTGGCGGAAGCTCTACCGCGTTAACGGTCACATCTTCCAGGCGAAGCGGTTTAATAGAGTAAGTGTTTTGCACTTATGCTGCCCTGGTACCTAATGTGCATATTCATTGTCCAATATTTTATTATTTTAATCTAGAAACTTCGCGTGTGAACGGTCTTTTCAATCAATATGTAAATTGAGAGTCTAGACAGCTGAATCTTTTAAATCAAAAAAATGTTTTATAGCCTTGTTTATATTGAAAAATATCGTTCAATCAAGTCTGATATCGATTCTGAAAAAGTTTACATAGGTACGAAGTTTACTTCGCCTCTAGTTTTTTTTTAAGAGGAAATATCTTGTATTGATATCCACGGCCCTTTCCCTTATGTCCGATTTCTACGCACCAATACGCCCGACCTTCGTCTCTAGTCCAACTATTATTATAAATATTTAACTAAAAAACCATTTATATACTTCCAGAGAGCGTTCTGCGCATATTGCCAGGACCGTATATGGGGCCTCGGGCGGCAGGGCTTCAAGTGCATCCAGTGCAAGCTGCTGGTGCACAAGAAGTGCCACAAGCTTGTGCAGAAGCCTTGCTCCAACGAACACGTGGACCCCATCGAGGTTAAGGATGACGCGAATGGAGAAAGCACCCTCGGAAGGGCGGCGTCTGTCAGGTAAGACACATAATTGAGAACATCCATACTAATATCACAGTATTACCATTATTTCCTACAGTAAGGAATCGCCTTTGATGTCGCGCGATGCCGCCGCCAGCGTAGGTAATTACGCTGCCACACGAAAATACGCTAGGGTTGCAACAAATGGGAAATAAAACAATTGTGATTATTAATATTATGATGAAATCTTTATTCATATGTACATTCAAAATAATTGCGATTATTAAATCTGATGTAATTATTTGTTCATAAATATATAATTACAGATATTGCACTGCTAAATATTATTTACGTGGACACTTTATTTCTGGATGTTCTTAATTGTATATTATAACATTTAACTAAGTAATGCATTCGCATTGGGATGTACAATCTGATTAGAAAATAATGAGGACAACATATACATAGCTTTGATTTTAATTCAACAGATACAATTATTAATACAATCTTTCTGAAATATTGTTTCCTTCTGGGATTTCCGTAAACCGAACAGTTTGTGCGCGCCATAATAGAATATGTAAGTACCTATGTATAATAAAATTATTACACAAAAAATACGACTGCGTCATCCTTTCGCGCTAGGTAAAGCAAACTAAGCGTGTTTGCTTTACGCGGCCCGCGTCGCCCGACCCCCGCCAGTTCCCCTCCGTTTCTCTGCACAAGTACATTCGTCGCACTACTGTAGGAAATAATGGTAATACTGTGCTAATATTATAAATGCGAAAGTAACTCTGTCTGTCTGTCTGTTACTCAATCACGCCTTAAATACTGAACCAATTTGCATGAAATTTGGTATAGAGATATTTTGATACCCGAGAAAGGACATAGGCTACTTTTTACCCCGGGAAATAGGATAGGTTTTATCCCGGAAATCCCACGGGAACGGGAACTATGCGGGTTTTTCTTTGACTGCGCAGGCGAAGCTGCGGGTGGAATGTTAGTATTTTAATACGTGTAAAAAAAATGTGGGTGCAAGTCATTGAAAAACTAATTATCTTCTTACAACGTAGCGTTCAAGATAAATTGTGATCACGGAACGCTTGGATTTATTTTTATTTAATTATTTTTGGGACCGTAAATATTTAGTTTTCCTACGGAGAACCTAATCCTTATAAACAACGTAAATTAAAAAAAAAACTATATTCGTTCCAGTTTCGAACTGGTACGTACAAAGAATGTTTGATATAAGGCAGTTCGTTTAAATAAGAATAATGGTGAATGCCGATTGGAATTCATACTAAAAGTTGCAATGGAACACTACTTGAACGTATAAGGCGCGGGACATACTTATACAAGTGGCGCGGCGCGCCGCGGGCGCGCTGCCGGCGTGCATCGGGTGCGCTATTGGCATTTTGTATGAAATAATTTTGGAAAGGCGGCGCAACCTTGGCACAACCGTGGCGTGCCGTCTCGACGCCTGTCCAAAATTCTTTCATACAAAATGTATAAGAAGGACGTGGTGCAAAACAGATTAAAGAGGTGCGCTTATGGCACGCCCGCGCCCGCGCCGCTTGTGTTTGACCCGCGCCTAAGACAATTCTTGTTCGTTAGGTATGAAACCTATCTTCTACTTGAATGTATAATCTTATTCTAATAAATGTATTTTATTCTATTCTTATTCTTAAACGCTCAACTTCTCGTATATTCTTCCAGATCGCGCGCAGAGCCGGAGCCCCCGCTGCCGGAGACTCCGCCCGCGCCGGTGGCGGCGCCCGTGCGCAGTGAGGACCTGGAGCCCGGCTCGCAGAGACAGTACTCGCTTGAGGACTTCGAGCTCATCAGGGTTATCGGCAGAGGGTCGTATGCTAAGGTAAGCAGCTGGGAAAGATTATAAGGAAGACTTAAATATGTTGTGAGGAAGGAATGGTAAATTTGGAAAGATAAGGAACAAATGGCAAAGTGGAAAAATAATTAATGGAAGTAATTGTAAAAATGAAAAAGACAAGAAAGAAAGAAATCATATTGGTCAACTTCAATATATTTTACTACTTAAGATAGTTGTTAAGCTGTGCGAAATGTATTTTGGTTTTCCGCTGCAAAAGTTCTAAATTCCTTATCCCAATATTAGTCTTAAATAATTAATCATAGTACTTAATTTTTTCCAACATTTTCATGAATAACAATTCTTATTATTTGATTAAAAGGGTAAATTGTTTTTGAATTATTGTCACTTTATTGACCAAAGAATTCTAGCCATTTCAGACACAGAATATCACCAGCAGTCCAGACCGTATAAAAAAATGTTAGCCAAATGTGGTGAATATAATGCTAATGTATAAAGGAATTAAAAACGTTTAACACGAAAAGTAAACAAGTACCTTCTTAATCAGGTGCTCATGGTGGAACTGAAGCGGACAAAACGCGTGTACGCTATGAAGGTGATCAAGAAAGCATTAGTGACAGACGATGAAGACATCGACTGGGTCCAGACAGAGAAGCACGTGTTTGAAACTGCGTCTAACCACCCCTTCCTTGTGGGGCTGCACTCCTGCTTCCAGACGCCAAGTCGTTTGTTCTTTGTGATCGAGTTTGTGCGGGGAGGAGACTTGATGTGAGTGTACATCTTTCTTTATTGAGATTGTTTATGTAGTGAAGCGCGTGTTAGAAATGGCTTCCAACCACCCCTTTCTTGTGGGGCTACACTCCTGCTTCCAGACGCCAAGTCGCTTGTTCTTCGTCATTGAGTTTGTGCGGGGAGGAGACTTGATGTGAGTGTCTATTTGACTGACCGGTTAGCTTGGTTGGTATTGGCCCTGCCTTCCAAGCTCGTCGAGAGGTCGTGGGTTCGATTCCCACCTGGGGCAAATATTTGTGTGATGAACATGAATATTTGCTCTGTGTTCGGGTGTTCATTTATCTGTATAAGTATTTATTTAAAATGATATATGAATAAAATTATATACGAAAGCTTAGTATGGGATCAGATCGTGCCGATGTGTGAAAATTGTCCTGAAAAATATTTATCTATCTTGCTGTAATAATATATCGACTCATTGACCGACCATTATGCCATCTAATATACATTAAAATCGCTCTGAAATTAATAAAATCCGTTAGATGGCGCTATATTTAAAATGTGGCAAGACAATAACCCTTAATTTATTTAGACCAAGCGAGCGAAAAGCTTCTTTTATTTTATTATTACCCTCTAAGGTTCCACACGCAGTTAAACTTGCGGAGAACCCGCGTTGCGTGCCATCCAAAACGATTGAGCATTTCCTATTGCAAAAACTTTAATGTGCTAACGAATGCAAACGATACAAAATATCCCACTGTTAAATGCAATGTCTTTTTATTGTATTCAAAGCTTATTGTACATTGTTATGAAACAAATTTTTAAGCAATTGCATAGCTTCTATCGCGGGCCTTGAGCGCGGGGACCGAATCCAGAAATTCCGTAACGAAAAAACCTCACGGTGTGGCTTGAAGGCATAGCATGCAATAGCTTTACCGCGGCAGTCCCTGAGTGCCACACGTTTTTTTAATTTTTTTAATCCTATCATCCAATCTATATACATTTCAGGTTCCACATGCAACGTCAGCGTCGTCTCCCCGAAGAGCACGCACGTTTCTACGCCGCGGAGATATCTCTCGCGCTACACTTCTTGCACGAGCGTGGTGTTATCTACCGCGACCTGAAGCTGGACAACGTGCTGCTGGACCACGAGGGGCACATCAAACTCACTGACTACGGCATGTGCAAGGTAACTGTGGTACTTGACGTGTGTGTAGCCCCTAACAGATCTTTCGTGGCACTTGCTGCACGAGCGCGTCATTTAACGCGTCTATCGTGATACATGCTGTGATGAGACATTATTATTATTTATTTTAATAAAAAAACGTAAATTGTGCTATATTGAACTTTTATTGTAAGAGCTGTAACTGAAATTGCAGTTATAAATAATTGAGATGCATTGAATTTAACATAATTTTTCCAATCAAGTCCATTCTGAAAGTCATTTGCTTCCAGTATAACTAACTGTACCTTTATTTGACCGATTCAAATTTTTTTGCCTATTATCAACTTTACTGTATATGCAAGAGATTCACGCTCTATATCTTATATTTCCATTATATTTGACTTATTTTTCTCCTTTCCGTACCCAGGAGGGAGTCCGTCCAGGGGACACGACGTCCACATTCTGCGGCACGCCCAACTACATAGCGCCGGAGATCCTCCGCGGCGAAGAGTACGGCTTCTCTGTGGACTGGTGGGCGCTCGGGGTGCTCACGTATGAGATGCTGGCCGGCAGATCGCCCTTCGACATCTCGCACGCAGCTGACAACCCTGATCAGAACACGGAGGACTATTTGTTCCAGGTTTGTGTCAATTAATCTAATGTACCTAAACAGTATTTTGATTACGCTTTCCGTTTTTATGATGTGTAGTCTAAATATCTAAATATGCTTGTGTTTTTCGTAATTCATAAGTAGCTGACCATATAAAATGAAAATTTTAGTGTACCTTGTATATTTTGTGTATAGTTTACAAACAAACATTTATACAACTTTGGCGCAGCTGCACTATATTTGTAATTTCAGGCCATATTGTCTTAATTTAAATTTTTGTTGATATGTTTTATTGAAAAACCTCCAAAATACCTTGTAACATGTTGTATACCATGTTTATACAAATAAATAATTATGAATAAACCTAATTCCCGTGTGCCAGATAATCCTAATGAAACTTTTTTACTATTTCAACTTTACTATCCCATCCCCATCTCAATTCCAGGTGATCCTCGAAAAGACGATCCGTATCCCGCGTTCCCTCTCAGTGAAAGCAGCATCAGTGCTGAAGGGCTTCCTCAACAAGAGCCCTTCGGAGCGGCTCGGGTGTGGGGAGGGGGGTTTCCTGGATATTGTCAGCCATCCCTTCTTCAAGAGCATCGAGTGGGAAATGGTGAGGATTTTATGTTTTTTTTTTTAACTATAATATACCTAGGAATTATAATATTTGCACAACCAAATGGGTTATATTAGCCACATTGTAATCATAACATCTATACGTTCTTGCTAATAAATGTTATTTGAATTTAAATCAATGTTAGAAAACCCAGATCGTTACGAATCGTCTAATACTGATTATTGCTACTGAGCTACAACACCCGTAGTAAAAACATGAATTTAGTGTCATTATTTAGCGTATAACAAATCTAAATAAATTTCATATTATATTCTCACAATGTACATCGGTTGAAACAGAATTGGATTTTAATATTTTTATGTCTAATTAATGTTAATTTCAAACCAATTTAAATTAATGATTTATTCAATATTAATTAAGAAAGACCAGACTAAGACAAATATTTCAGTCTTCTCTTAAATTGGAAACAAGTAAAATGCGATAATAAGCTTACTTACACTATCTTAAAGCGCACTTACAAATTTTTTTCACCTCCAAATGTACACTGCCCTTGAACACTATATCAAAAGTGTCTGAGCAATTTCAATTTATTTGTATTTTATGTAACAATTTTTATTTTAATGAAGTTATTCCAGTTGGTTGATATAAACTACGCGGTGTGTCCCTTAGACACATAAAACTGAAAGAATAGAATAAATTCGA